>CABHPP010141968.1:12046-41646 GCA_902168425.1 Peromyscus attwateri | reverse complement strand
GCTGTGTATTATTTATCATTTGCTGCTATGTCTACTGAAGTCAGATATTAATACACTATATAAGAAGCTCCAGGGCCGAAGGGATGACTCTGGTCAAGAGTGTGCCCTGCTCTTGCAGACACTGGGTTCAGTTCTCTGTACCTACCTCAGGTGACTCCCAAGTGCCTGTAACTCTAGCTCTGGGGGATCACAAGCCTCTGGCCTCTGAGGGCACCTATGCTCAACCATGCAAACACACAAACACACACATACACATACTTAAAATTAGTAGAAATAAATCTTCTTTTTAAGCTTCTGGGATACGGAGATTAAGATGTCAACTTATGAAGCCAGTGGGAGATGGGCCACAATGGAGTCCACAGCATTAGGAACATACCTTTTAAACCCAGGTCCATTGTTTTAGTTGTTGCAGACAGCAGTTTTCTAAAGTGGCCAGGACACTGTCTCATCTCGGCACACATTGTCACAGTTTTAAAAGAATGAAGTTAACACCAAGTATAACCGTGACCCCTGATCAAGTACCCAAGATGATCGTGCCCCATATGCTGACGCTTGCCGTGCTCTAGGAGGACACAGTTGTGAGCTGCTGAAGCCTGCGTGGGCTGAGCAGGCTGGGCTGGGGACAGCCACCTCACAATACAGATCAGCAGCCTGCACTTTGCACAATTTAGTGGGAATAAAAAAATAGAAAAGAAGTTCAGTGTCTTGAAAGTCAGCAGGATGGCCTGTAGCCTGAAGTTGACTTGGCTTTTCCCCACCAACTTTATTTAAATCCAACTGGAAACATCCCTGGCTGGTTTTACTAAGAAATTCTAATTTTAAAATGTGCTGTTGAGATGCAGGCTGACCCAGCAGGAGCACTTACACCTTTTTATAAAATTCTGCTCAAGCTTGACCCAAGTGCATATATTACATTAGCCTCTCACAGTCAACAAGCTGATTGGTCCGGAAAATATACTTCAACAAATATTAGAACGGTCACAAAACCATCTGAAACGGAAGGAAACAGCTCTATCGAATGAACTGCTAAAGTTGACCTGCTTCAAGACTGATGCGGCCCAGTTTGTTATTGCATTAAATAAAATAGCAACCATGAGATGAGATATTAAATAAAACAGTAACCAATGACTTATAGGCTTGGGGTGAGGGCTGGATAAGGCAACAGGTCTTGGTCCAGAAATGCTGCCATGATTGAGGGTTAGAAGTCAGTCTGCTGCTCTTTAAATAACGGAGTAATGATGATTGACCACACCAACCATCGCTTAGATTCAGCATTTCGTTTTATTTGTACTGTACCCAGTAGGCAATGGGTCTCAACTCTAACTATTCCATAGTGTACCATCAATGTCAATGTCTTTCCACATTCTCTCTCCTCTCCTCCTCACTCACTACACAAGATAACTACAGTTCATTCAGAAGGAAATGCTTTGAGCTCCAAATGTTGGAGTGAAGATATACATTTGCCTTTCTCAAGACAACACTGAAAAAATATCAGACTGCTAAGTAAACACACAGAACAGCACAGAGAACAAGGGTGGGTGGTGAGTTTTTGCGCTTTTTTTTTTTTTTTTAGAGAAATGTGGGTTAAAAATTTAACATAAAGAGTGCCTAGACTCTAATATCACTTAAAATTTCCCCTTTCCCTCTGTGCGTATGCACAAAATCATTCAGAAAACAAAAGCAAAGGCTCCAGAGATGCTGACTCATGTTTCCATACACCCTAAGGAAATATGGGTTTCTTAATGGGTCTTTTGTTAACAACAGCCAAACCCACCGCAATGTGAACTTTATACTATGGGAAGAGAAAATCTAATTAGCTGAACTAAGCCTTAAACTAGAGAAAATCTGGAACTGCCATGGGAATGCTCCTTATTGATTTCCTGTCTCTGCCTCTGACACAGCAACAAGTCTCATGATATTACACAGGAAGTCCAATTCCACCAGAAGGCTTGCTTTGTACACATGACGCTTACAGCCAGACCTTCCTGTCCAGATGAAGATGCCGTCCAAATCCCCACAACAGAAAACAAGAGTGAAGACTCAGCAGCTGCAAATCATTTCCAACCAGTCATAAGGATGACTTGGTGCTTTCATTACAAGTATCATGCAAAAGTTAAGAACTAAATAAAGAAACATCATGAAAATGCGAATTTGGTAACACACAGTATTCTGATCCGGTGTGCACCAAATGGAGCAAAGAAAATAGTTCAGGGCTCTTCAAAAAGAAACAGCAATTGCCTCATCAATGAAGATGACAAAAAGTGGCCCCGCTCTTTAACACTCTCTTAACCCAGACTGCCTGAAGAATTTTGTTTTTACACCATTTTCATGGGTGCACAAACAACCCCATGGGTGTGGACCTAAAGTCATTGCCAGCGTAGGGTGGTCTGAAGGAAGGGAGACTGTCATATGAAATAGTCATCGCGGTATTTATGCAGCGACGATGGTAAATTGAAATCAGACCTTCACAGGTCCTAATTATGAGACATGCGAAAATGAATCTGTTCAAGGGGTTACGGGCAAGTGTCTGACTTCTCATTGACCCAGAACTTGAGTTCATTTTACCATCTTGTAACTGTGATAAGGCCTAAAGCAGTGGTTCTCAACCTTCCTAATGCTCTGATCCTTTAATAAGTTTCTCGGGTTGTGGTGATTCCCAACCATAAAATTATTTTTGTTGCTACTGTAACTTTGCTAGTTATGAATTATAATGTAAATATCTATATTTTCCAATGATCTAAGAGGACCCATGTGAAAAGGTCCTTTGAACCACCACCCCCTCCAAGGGGTCATGACCAACAGGTCTAAAGGTTATGAGAGATGTCAGAGATACAATGATCTTAGACTATGAATTACCCTGTTTCATAAGTGATAATGAACTTTCTAAATAAAAATTAATGATTTAACTTAGTTCAAATGATCACTGTTTATGGTGATATTTTATTTGTACTGAAATGTGATTTTATTTGTATGTTAATAAATAAAGTTGCCTGGGGGAAAGAGCTAATAGCAAGCCATAGCAGAAGCTAGGCGGTGGTGGTGCACGCCTTTAATCCCAGCACTTGGGAGGCAGAGCTAGGCGGATCTCTGTGTGTTCAAGAATACAGCCAGCATGGAGACATACGCCTTTAATCTCAATACCAACCATAGAAGACCTGGAGGTCTGTACAGACAGGCAGTGACGAGGAGGTCATGTGGTTGGGTTTACAACCAATGAGAAGGCAGAACAGAAAGTCAGTAAAAAGGACAGACAGACAGGAAGTAGGCCTCTTGCTGAGAGGAAGGACAGCAGCAGCAGTAGGGTAAGAAAGGGTTTTTAGCTCTTAGCTATTGCTCTGACCTCTTGGGCTTTTAACTCTGCAATTGGCTCTGTGTTTCTTATTTAATAAGACGGTTACATCTACTACTATTGCAAGAATTGGTTTAAAATGGCTGCATCTATGATGGGAAATTTTAAAGGAAAAACAATTTCTCTTAATGGGCATTTTTTTGGTTAAGACTCAGAATTAGTTACTTCTAATTAGGGTTCCTTACAAAATAACATTGGAAGCTTTTTTTTTTAAGTTGGAACAAAAGTAAATATGATAGGATTTGGTGGTACATGTTTTTCCCTAAATCTTCCTAATTTTCCATAGATTCTAGAATCAAGTTGAATGGGGAAATCTAGCTTTCCAACAACCTAGAACCATTTGTATTGAAGCACATTCCAGAGACAAATTAACCTACTGATTGAAAGCAATTTGGACTTGGCCCTGCTCTATACCGTACTGACAACCCAGGCTGCCCAAATGACTTTATTTTCAAACAGTGACATGGTGAGTGTTGACACACAACAGAGAGGGCACGATGGATGTGTGACTGAAGATCATTTCCAGAGTGAGGTAATGTCAAAACCAAGACGGACAGGCTGTTCCCATGGAGCAGAGTCATCGGTGTGCTTACACAGTGATGAGAGTAAATTGAAATCAGGTCCTAACAACAGGAGCAATTGTAAAACATTTAATCACAAGAAAAGTCATGAGTCCAGACAAGCAGAGGATTCCAAGTGTAAACAGTCTTGAGTACCATCTGAGCGAAAGACGCCAAGGAGCTTGGACTGCTATCCTTTCTGAAGCTGTGCTATTCTGGGGCTAGGGACATTAATAAAGAGGTCGTTTTAATTCAAAGACAATTTGACCAAGACTTCAAAAGCAAAAAAACAGATCAGAGCTTTTTGGTTCTGTGTGATTTACAAAACGTGTTTTCACCTTCTTAAGCCTTGTCATACACCCTGTAGAGATTGGGGAGAGTGAGGTTCAGGAATTGGTCATAATGAGACCCTAGTGAGGCTCTTACAGGAGCTGAGGAGTAGGGAGAGAACAAAGAAGCACCCAGCCATCGTGAAGCTGTCCGTGCTCAGTGGGTTTTCTCTAACTTTGTCCCCCCAAATTAATGAAACTTATGTTCTAACCTAAAATGCCCATGCTTCATTGAATATATATATATATATATATATATATATATAAAACTAATTTTAAATCTAACATATAGTATTGTCAAAAATAGAAAAAATACAGGAAAGTACAAAGCAAACAGAGAGCGAGTGAAGAACCTGGAAACACTGGACATTCATAAAAGACACAAAGATGGTCTGCACAGAACGGAATCACTGAAGTGGGCACTTACTATGGGGCTTCCAACTACAGTTTAGAAGCAGCAGCAACAGCAAGATTTGCCAGTGGCTTGGCTGAAGGGTCTAAGGAAAAGAGAAAAATGAAGAATCTGAGAACTTCTGGCCTGAGTATTTGCCCTCAACTGAGAAGGAAAGCCAGAGGTAGAGCGCTTGGGGGGAACTGGTTTGGATATGCTGGTATTGAAGTCCTAAGAGATAGCCCAGATGGCTGGAGATGCCTGTGTTACTTGAGAGTCCCGAAGATAAATTTAGGTCAAAGATGTAAATTTGGGAACCTGGAGACTTCTGGATGCTTCTAAAGAGAACAAAATACAAGAATGCTTTTTTTTAAAAACATCATGTTCATCTCTTAATACATGAGCAGTAACAGAAAATAAAAGTATATGTCATGAGTGTGGAAAATCATTTTTAGCTTGTCCAGATGAAATATTATTCACAAAAGCCAAGTTTATTCTACCTACAAGATCCAAGTTATTCTAATCTCCAGATCCGTGATTGGATCACAAGCCAAAAATCTTAAGAATTCTCAGCATTTCTATTTCTTGACACTCCAAAGTTTTAACTGCTCCAATTTATTCTACCTATTTATATAGGCATATTTTATTTTATTATTTATATGTGTGTGTTGTGGTGTGTGTGTGTGTGTTTGTGTGTGTGCGTGTGTGTACATGCATGCAAGTGAACACAGAGATCAGAAAAGGGTGTCAGATCTCCTGGAGCTGGAGTTACCAGTGATAATGAGCCTCATGACTTGAGTCCTTGGAATTGAACTCTGGTCCTCTGAAAGAGCAGCAAGTGCTCTTTAAACGCTGAACCATCTCTCCATCCCCCCCTGACTATTTTAATTGGACCATTATTACTGAACTTACATTTCAAAAGTAGTTTTGTAAGTAGGAGAATATTTTGGTGCCATTGGAGGTTTGTAGAAAATTCAACAAATAGTATATAGAAATCCCATATAGTCAGTCTCTTCTCCAACACAGTTTCCTTTTATTAGTATTGTCTTTGTAGGAAACTATCAATCTCTCCTCCAAAGTGGATGAACCACTCTGTATTCCCATCAGCAGAGAGTGAGAGCGTATGTTGTACAGCCCCTCGCTGACATTTTTCAATCAGCATTTTGATTTCAGCTCCTCCTCCAGGTGAGTAGTTTCCTAGTGGCTGTAATTTGCAGTTCTCTTATTACATGGCACACATTTCATACTTATTTTTCACACACTTATTTGCCACATATATATTCTTTGGTGAAGCATTCATATTTTTTTGCCACTTTTAAAAGTAGGTTATTTACTTACTATTATATTTTAAGGAGTTTTCATATATTTTGGTTACAAGTTTTGGATAAGTTATATAATTTACAAAATTTTTCTCCTAGTTCACAGATTGTATATTCACTAATGTTATCTTTTGTTGAGCAGGAATGTTTTTTTTTTAATTTCAATGAACTCTAACATTAAATTTTGTTTTGTGGATTATGCCTTTGGGATTTTTCTCACTATCTCATCTGCAAACTTAGGGCTACCTAAGGCTCTCCTGCTATCTTCTGGTCATTTCATTGTTTACGCATTTACATTTAGTGTATTTTCCATTTTGAACCAATTTTGTGAAGACGTGAGGATAGTGCATATATTCATATTTTACATCAGATGTCCCATTGTTCTAGCACATTTGGAAAACCATCCCTTCTTCATTGAAAGGGCCAAACGTCCTCATCAACGATCAGCTGACAATATTTGGATCTGCTTCTGGACTCCTTTCTATTCCGTTATCTATTTGTCTGTTCTTTTGCTGATAACAAATTGACTATTTCAACAGTGCTGTAAGTCTCATGAAAACCCACACCAGAGTTTGTGTTCGTAAGACACAGGCTCCATCTGTGGCTACCACATACGGTTCTTATGCCTGAAAAGTAAACTGAATTAAGTCTGTTAAGGAAAAAAGAAAAAAGATCTTCAATAATTTCTTAAGTGTCCTCAACAACCAAACATATAGCCACTCTTGCACTTTGCCTTATTTCCATTTCTTAGTACTCTAAGTCTATAATGCTCTGTTTTTTTTTTAAAGCCAGTAAGGTTATTTTTAATCTACAAACTTCACTTACTGTTCAGGAAGTTATTTAAAACTGCCCTAGAGTAAGTGGGATATTCCTCCTAAAAGCTTCCATGGAATTCCTTGTGCACTCTGCCTGTAGGAATCATCACCATGTTGTATTCATCGGTCCCTAGCACCAAAACAAACGCTGGTACACATGGACATTCCAGTTTCTTGAGAAAAGAGTATGGTTTATGTATATCTCAATATATCCCAGATATACAATGGGCTAATTAACAGATTTGGGTAAATGAATGACAACTAGTTGGTAAGGAATATTGCAAACTTTAGTAACTACTATGTTCTGACAAAACTGTCAGTCATCTGTTTGAACTAATGTTGTCAGCACTGGTCGTTAATGTTACTCAGTTATTTGTCTAGCAGCAAGTCTTTATAACGCCAGTTTCTGTGCTATGTGCTGACAAAAACATCAGTTCAACACTAGCCCTAAGCTCACCACATAGATAATAGCATAAAGTGACAGATGTCAGTGTACAAATGTTACAATGCCGCAAAATAAAAGGAATCTGAAATAATGCAAGAAGATGAACACAGAGCTTCCTTTTTTTGTTTTTTGTTTGTTTGTTTGTTTGTTTTGTTTTGTTTTGTTTTTTGTTTTTCGAGACAGGGTTTCTCTGTGTAGTTTTGCGCCTTTCCTGGATCTCGCTCTGTAGATCAGGCTGGCCTCGAACTCACAGAGATCTCTGCCTCCTGAGTGCTGGGATTAAAGGTGTGTGCCACCACCGCACAGCTTTAGAGCTTCCTTTACTCAATGGCCAAAGACATGCAGAAGAGACGCTAGAGCGCTAATTCACCAATCAGAGTATTCGGCCCTAAATGTCCTAAACAGCATTTTTATAGTATGGTAAGTCGAAGGATCTAGTTTATCAGAGAGAGCTCTTTTGTGTATTAGAATGCAGTCAGCTTCTGTATCTGTCAGTGCAGCTATGGCTTCTGATAGCCTTTGAAAATTTTACTTTCCCCACGGAAAGCAGCCCCACGTGCTTCATCGTCGCTACGATCTTGAACCACCAGAAAGAGAAAAGAGAAGCTTGAACCCAGGCTGCAGCGGGGAAGTATTCTCGGGGGCGTCCCCATGTATCCTTTGGTTCATGGCTTGCACATGACCTGGATCCCATCTTGGCCTCCCAGCTTTCATTGGCTGATACAAATGGCTCTCAGCGCCTCTGTGGCAAGCCGTCTTCCCGCAGCCTTTCCTATCAGATCTAGAGAGCAGATCTAGCGGGGGCAATTCATCCGACAGTTTTCTAACGCACATGTGAACAGAACTGGATGCAGATTGCTCCACCGCTGTGACTGGATTGTCACCCCGTGATTCTGACCCTGAAATCATTCTCCCACGGACTAAGCGGACAATTCTGATTAAATGCCTGAGCCATGTTTTTATTTGTGGTTTCTTCCATTTGTTTCATGTAGGAGGCTGACTTAATTAGTTAGTTGTTTCAGTATGCACAATATAACTTACTGTTATCATATAATGCATATTTATGAGAATATGAATTACCGAATCTGTTGAAGATTAATACCGTGTTTTCCATTGCCTAATTAGTTATCCCCAGATAGCCGAGTTGATCATGGTTATAATGGAAAAAGTGCCTATACTTCGGCTTTCCCACACAGCTCAGTCACTTCAGTTCCAAAGCATAGCACGTTCATCTTTGACACAGAAGTATTTTAAATTTTTATAAATGTAGACTTACAGACAAATTTGCCGGTTGCCTCTCTATAAATGTGAGCTAAATCTTTGTTTTGTTTCTATAATAAGAATTCTCACAGGGAACATCACAAAGAGTCAATATGTAGAAATGAATTGGCTCTTAGGATTATTGTGATGGACTCTTAGCATGGTGTCCTTACACCCAAAAAGATAATAAGAGGTGAGCAACTCAAAATTATCCACATACTTATAACTGGTCTCCATAGAATAAATTAACATATGTATCTAAAGGTAAGATTTTCATTCAAAAAAACACATGGCAATGAATGTTGACAAAGACAGGGTAAAGAGAAACCCTTAGACATTGTGAGGGTGGAAACTGATGTGGCCAGCATGGGAGTCAATGAGGAGGGTTCTCAAAAAAAAAATCAAAATAAAACTACCATATCACACTGTTATACCATGTGTATCTTAAGTATGTACCCAAAGGACTCTGAGCCAACATCCCACCAAGCACAAGCACATGCAAGATAGAGTTCACCTAGATGTCCATTATGAGATAAATGCAAAATATGATGCGTCTCTCAATGGAATTTTTCAGCCATAAAGAAAAATGAAAGGATAACATTTGCACAAAAATGAATGGAACTGAAAAATCATATGCTTAACAAAATAAGCCAGACAAACAAATGCTTTATGTTTTCTCTTATATGGAGAATCAAGGTGTGTGTGTGTGTGTGTGTGTGTGTGTGTGTGATTATAGGCGACCATGAGAAGGGAGGAAGCAATAACAAAGGAGAGAAGAAAGGATGTGGAATTCACATGAAATCTAACAAAGGGCTATTTGGGGGAAAGAAAGGGACGAACAGAAGGGAGCTGGGGAATGGAATGAATAAGAACAAAGTGTAATGGCATACACATACTGAAAATATGATAACGAAGTCTATCTCTTAGTATGCCAACTTAAAAATCAATAAACAAAAAGGAATATTAGAAGTACGATAAATGCTCAGATTGCAAGAGCTTAGCTCGAATTGGTCCAGACATGACAGTTTGACCCTATCAAGGCACTGGTCTATGGGACTGGGGAAACTGCCTTCAGCGACTGTAACAGATTCAAAGGTTTTTCAGGAGATAAATCCTCTAATGGCATTGAAGGTAATTGCAAAAAGTAAAGTCTTGTAAAGTAGAACCCTTTCTATGTTAGTCATCACAAAAATGCATTGACATACCTATCTTATTAAAAAAGTTTTCAAAATATTAATATTCTGAACAGTCCACATATTATGAGTCCTACTACACAGACACTTAATCCTGTATGTCTGAGGGAGGCATCTACTGAATGGGTAATATATGACAGAAAAAAGCAACTCCAAAATATTACTACCAAACTAATGTTGGCACAACCTAGTCCTCCAGTAATACTGACAGTCAAGAATCCTGCAGCAGCTTTGGGGCCATGAGTCTGAGTCTAAGCCTTCCTCCCAGTGATCTGGACAACACTATACCCAGTGTTGAGGATAACACACTGAACAGCGTTCTGGATACCACCATGTACAAAGTGTCCAGGATATCACCCTGCAGTCAAAATACCATCCTCAAGGCAAAATTATGGATATCACACCGGAGGCAGTGGTCAGGATGTGACGCCTCATCCTGTGACTAAGCTGTCATGCTTTTGCCAATGCTACATAAATCACCCTGCTACTAGTGCTCTGGATGTCACGCCACAGTCATTGTCTAGGCTATCACAGCATCAAATGTCCATGATAACACCCTTCAGCCAATATGCAGGATATAATAGTATACAAAGTCACCAGCTAGCCCTCTGCATCCAGTGCCCTGGTTGTGGCTCTGCAGCTACTGTTCTGAATGTGACTCACCCACCCCACATCCAGAGCTCTGGTTACCACTGCAAAAAAATACCCTGCATAGCAACTTGCACCCCATCTTCTGGGTATGACTGTGTATCAGCACTTTGGATACCACCCTGCCCAGGCTGTTCTGTGTATCACATTCTACAGTCTGAATACAACCTGGCAGCCAATGTTCTGGACATCAGCCTGCATCAATGCTCTGGATACCACACTAGAACCAATGTTGAGATCACCCTGTAGCCAATGCTATACATATGACCCTACAGGCATGTTCTGGATATACTCTGCAGCCATTCTTGACTAGTGCCCTGAGCCCCAATGTCCAGAATATCACTATGCACTCAGTATTTTAGACATCACCCTGCACACAGAGTTCTGGATACTACCCCACAGCCAGGTCCAGGGTATTACTCTATGGCCAGTTTCCTGCATATCACACTGTAGCCAGTATCCAGGATATTACTACAGTGATTAAGATATTACTCAGGATATCAACTACACTCCAGGGCAGGTCCCTCACCTAGGAAGAGTTGGCCAACACAAAGCTCCATGTTCCTCTTTGTGGGCTTTTCCCTTTGTTTTGTTTGGGCATTGTTCAGTGTTTTTTGTCTCAATGGGTTTTTTCTACTTTGATTTTCATTTGTTTTTTATTTTTTGTTTAAAAGAGAAAGAAAAAGAGAGAACATGAGTGTGTATAGGGAGGCAGGGAAGATCTGAGAGGAGTTGTGGGAAGGGAAAGAATATGATCAAGATATATAATATAAAAGATTGTTATGGTATTACCCAGGGGCTGGGTATGGTGGTATGCACCTTTAATCCCAGCACCTGAAAGACAGAAGTAGGCATATCTCTGTGAGTTCAAGGCCAGCCTGGTCCACATAGCAAGTTCCAGGAGTCCAGGGCTCTGTAGTGAGATGCTGACTCCAAAAAAAGACAGAGGTACCAGCTGAATAACAACCATAAGCCAGTGCTCTGAATATAAAAGTGCAGTCAGTGTCCAGCACACCACCTTGCACCCAATGTCCTGAATATCACCCTGAAAATAATGTTCTAGCTATGACCCCTTACCCAGGGGCCAAGCTATCACCTGCAGCCAGTGCTCTGGATAACACCTGATGGTTTGAAGGCAGCCCTATATCCAGTGTTCTGGATATCATCTTGAATACACTGTTAGGTGATCTCCCTAACTGTGTATGTAAGATGCTCCTAATTCAATGCTCCTAATATAACAATGTAGCCCAAGTTCTGCATATAACCATGCAGCCTGTGTTCAGAATATGACCTGACACTGTATATTATATAACTATACCCAGTGTCCAGGATATCACCCTGGAGTCAGTGTTCTGGGCATCACCCTTCATTCAGTGCTCCAGTATCTCTCTTCAGCCAGTGCTCTGGATATCAGTCTCCACTTAGTGTCTGAGATTTAATCCCTGACATCACCCTAGAGCCAGTGTTCTGGATACCAGATTTCACCCAGTGCCTGGGATATCACCCAGGTTATCAGATAGCTGTCAGTGTCCTAGATATCATCTTGCATTCGTATTCCTGGATATTACACTGTGCCCAGAATACCCAGTACCTAGTCTGAAGAGTACTTGTAATTCTTTGACACTAACATATCTTCAGAACTTTTGACTAGGTAAATGTTGCTATAGCAACTTCCCACAGCATTTTTCTTCCACAATGTATTCATTGTGCACTTCCTTCACTGAGGTCTGATGTGGCTCCCAGTAGTGTTCGATTCTACTTCATGGAGTTGGGCTAGGAGCTGTCCCATCACATTTCAAGTAGAACTGGACATACATCTTGACCTGTATCACTTCTTCTATTCTGATTCTCCTCCACTGTCTCATGCGGCTCTTTAATGTGTGCGTATCTGTTGCCTATCTTTGTCAGTTGAGTGTTATGTATTATCTGTGTCAGCTGAACATTATAATCATGTTCTTTATATATCACTGAAAACGATCTGCTTCAACTATCCTGGAACACTAAACCTCCCCCCTCTTCGTTGACTTTGATAGCTCTGAGTAACTTCTGAATGATGACCTTCCTCAAAACACCTGCTCAGAGCCTTCTTATGTCTTAATTCTGCAGGTAGTTTCTATTCTTATCAAGAAAATCTTTGAAGACAGGATCATACTATTCCTTCTTTTATGTCTCTCTGATATAGCTAATTATTGGTCACACTCAATAGTAATCCAACATGGACTATGTACACTGTACCTATGTATTCTTCATACCACGCAGACCAACCTTTGGCACTTAGCAGGTACGTAAAGAATTTAATCAATAGAGTAATGGATAATTAGTTACTTGGTGAATAGACAGAGAATTGGCGATGCAATGCAAAGTAAGGTATAGTATGGTTTAAGAGATATAGCATATCTTTGCAGGGTCTAAACCTTGTTTGTTCATTAATATTACTAGCGTTGGCTTATAACTGACTGTGAGTCAGTCACTTGACTTGCAGTCTGTTAACACGATAGCTACAGTAGATAGGACAGCGTCCGTACATCAGCCACAAGCCTGCAGACTCATAGAATTTTTATCTTAGTAGCACAACAGAAACTGAAAGTGATTGTTCATCTTATTTTTCTACAATAAAGGTAGGTCAGAGGTATTGGGAGGGGGAGGGTTCAGTAACTAATGGGAGCTCTCTGGAAATGAACATGAAACATGGGTTCGATTCCATGTCACTCTAATGCCCAGTGCTGAACTTTTTCCCACTCTTTTTTTAAAGATTATGTGTATGTATACATAATTGTATGGAGATATGTGCCTGTGAGTGCAGGTATCTACAGAGGCCAGAAGAGGGCGTAAGATCCCCTGGAGTTGGAATTACAAGCAGCTGTGAGCCTTCAGACATGGGTATTGGGAACCAATCGTGGGTCTGCTGCAAGAGTAGTATGTATTTTTAACCACTGAGCCATTTCTTAAGCCCCAGGACTTTTTTACTCTCTGTACTGCGTGGAACTGCTTCATTTTTAAGATAGCATTTTTAAAAATATCACCTCTATATTTTCCAAGTGTTTTCAGATGATGGTGACTAGCACATTATGTTTCACTGACCCATGACTACACATGAGCTTATGTGACACACACTGCTATTTTAGCAGAAAGAATGACTGAATCATGGAAACTCAAGGGAGGAACATTTTGAAGTAATTAAAAGCTGAAATTACTCAAATCATAGACATCTTCTAAGATTGATAGATACATGAGTCTTTAGTTAGGGGTCCTGATGGACCAAGAAGCAAGACAACCCCAAAGACCCAGGTGAAAGTTAGCAGCAGATGGCAAAGGATGGAATACATAAGGAAGCCGGGTTAGAGAGGAAGAGGTGGTGCTGAAAACAAGCTCTCCGACTTCACAAGTCTCTTAAGGCTGAGACCAGAGAAAGAGAAAGGGGAGCAGGGAGATGGAACAAGGAGGAGAATCTACTAAAACACACCTCGTTTGAAATTGGCATAATGATATCTGATACCGTGTGTACTAATCAACTTTTATAAGTTAAAAATCTATTTTCAGAAAAAAGAGAAAAAAAATCTCAGTTCTTCTGTTTTGCCATTTGTGGCTCTGGGTTCAGAGATAAGGTAGTCAGGGTAAGTGACATAGAAAATTTTTCACCCTGAAATAGCAACAGCTTGGAAGTTACATAATGATAGAGGGGACATTTTAAACAGAAACCACAGATATACCCAAAAAGGTAAAAGCACACCAAGCTTGGGTGAGGGAATAAAGAGAGAATCCATCTCAAGCATTACAAATTGAAATTATTTGGTGTCTCTAGTACTTTTAGATTTGAGTCAATTTAGTAGGTTAAAAAAAAAAAGCATGGTAGAAACGGCAGTCAGATGTCAAGCTTGGTGACAGGTGGGAGGAACACATTCCTGCTCCAGATCCATAGGCCATCACAGAGCACTTGCTGGGCATGTCTCTTTCGTCTCCAGATGGAGCACAGTGAGCAGGAGGTCTTGGCATCTTTCTGCTTGCAGAACAGCTTTTAAAGTTCCATCCTTAAGTGGTTAGAGGGCCTGAGAAACTAAAAGACACATCTCCCTTCCGGGTAAACGGAAGCATGCTCTCAAGTGGTACCTTCAGAGAGTGACTTTTCCAGTTCAGTAAACATCAGATGCCAAGATGTTCAGTAAACATCTTGGGCTTCTGGTAGTTTGTCTCTTGAATTGTGTAAATTAATGTCCTGTTAACTTCATCACATGCTGTGACACCCACTGAAGGCCTTGGGACTCTCTTTCTCCTCATCCGAGAATCTCTGTACTGCCATCTTTGGTGTTTGAATGATGCCAATACATCACTGCTAACACAGCATCATTAGCAACTTGTCCTTCCAAAACTCCCCTCAGCTGCAGAGCTGCACACAGACTGCTGCAGGTCCTGAGGGTCTGGAATCCCCGAATGACTGATGGTGCAAGATGCTGAAAATGCAGCTTCCTGGCCTCCGGAGGGAAAGCTCTGAGGACGAAGCTAGCCTCCAGGACCTTCACCTGAAGCCAAGCTTTACTCTTCTCCCCCTGTGGAATACAATCTCCATGTCCGTGCTGTGCCCTGGGAGGACTTCTTTAATAAATTACTTGCATGTGGATTCTTATCTCAGAGCCAGCCTATAGGGAATGTGATCTGAGACACGACTAAAATTTAAAAAAAAAAAAAAAGGCTGGAATAGTTTTGATGAGGCTGTAAGCAAGAGGCAAGGCCAGACCCAAATGGAGCCTCTTGGGAAGGGGCTCTCAAAGGCAGGCAGGTCCTGATGTTTCTCTCCCTACGTTCCCCAGGTAGATTCATGTGAATGGCTTTGGCATTCTTGGGTATCTCAGCATCAGTATGGAGTGCCCTCTCTGTACACAACTTTCCCACAGTTGTGTCTGAGGTCACAAGTGCATGGCTGGTAACCTAAGTGTGCCCTTTCCTTGGGGATTGCGAGTAAGGTATGCATGTTACTTGTACGCACACACACCACACACACACACATACAAATTAATGACACTGATGGAGAGTAGCAAAACAGTAAGTTTATGAGATGCCAATCCTCCGGCATGTTATAGATATTGTGAAGACAATCAACTTAAAAATACTCATATTAAATACCTTGAAAAAACGTATGACAGCGGGATTACTTAGGCACACCAATTTACAAGTTTTGCTGGCCTTTTACACAAAACAGCTATCATATTCTAGAATGGATGACTGAGAAACAATCCATCCTGCCTTAAACGGTGTAGATGATGGGTAACATAAACTGTGGCTTTCTTTCCCCTTCAACAATATAACTAAATAGTCTTGTGTTCTTGTACTAGCCTTGAGTTTGTGATATAAGTGAATGGAGGCAATTCAGAACTCACCTCCCAAGCCTTCCCTCTACTCTCAGGCAACAGTGGTCACATCTACTCTTTTGACTTACCAAACATCCTCAGCCCCATGGTAACACCATCCCACCCCTCACCACACACTCACAAACATAAACACATCCGAAGAAATATTTTATGAATTAACATTTTTTCCATCTGCAATGAACTCCATTGTGTTCTATATAATTGAGTCAATCTCACTTCCTCGTAATGCTAGCTCAACCAACTGAGTTGATTTTGGCATCCATTAATGGGTTATAAGCAACATCATGGGACATTGTGAATTTGAATATAAATGCTAAGAATAATTGCACCTTTAGGACATTGCCATCCACTAATCCTTGTTGTGCGGCAGCTCATTATCCATGCAACTAATGTGTTTTGAGCTCCTTCTCCATGCAGGTGCTTTGCTTAAAAGCTAAGAAGGATGAAAACATAAGGTTCCAACTCACATCTCTAAAAGCTCACATCAGGTCTTCAATTGCAAGTAATAAGAACATTTGCTGTCTAATATCACGTACAGGAGCTACATGCTGCATACACCATGGGATGCAAATTTGACTATACCTATACTTTTAAGTTAAATACTTGACATGATGATGATAGATATGAGGCTAAGCATGGTTGTACATGCCTGTAATCTCAACAGTTGGGTGGTAAGGGCAAGAGGATAAGGTCATCAGGAGTTCACAGTCATCCTCAGCTACATAGAAAGTTCAAGACTAGTCTAGACTCCAAGAGACCCTGTCTCAGAAAACAAAAGATAGGCAGACAGATAGAGATAAGAGTGTGACAAGAACAGAGAAACAAGTCACAGAAAGAATCTTTCTCCCAAAAATACCAGGAGAGAAGCAGATAGAGTGACACAGGCCAGGGCCACTGGCAAAGTCTCACCCTGGAAGTAGGTCTCTGCTGTCCCCGCTGATTTTCTCAGACTGTTATACACATGGCCAGCCCAGGACCCAGATGCTATTGATGCCACCACTGCCCTGAGAAAGTCCATGCGGTAGCCACAGTGGTCCTCACCAGCCCTAGCTGGACTCTATTAGCACCTCTCTGAAGCATCAGCTCCTGGATATAAATGTGAAGCATCCTGAATGTTTAGAGTTGGGAGCCGTGCCCAGGCCATGGTGACTAAGCCTGGAGTGAGACACTCTGAATTCAAATAGTGGCCTTTCCAGTGACTGTAACTATGACCATGTTGTTGCCTGTGTGTGACAGTCCCCTCAATTGTATGAATGTTATGACAGTAGTATGTACTTCACAAGGTTATTTGAAGGTTAAATGACTTGCTACTCGTGAAGTGCTTAGAAGTGATGGCCCTTACTATGATAAATTAAAGAATGAACTATTTTAGGTTTTCAGATTTTATCATGGGAGACAGGTTCAGCCTCCATTCAGGACTGAAAAGGTAGGAAAGTTCCAGACCACAGGATGGGAGGTTCAAATAAGAATGGTCACCGCCCGTTGCATAAACTGGTAGACTAGCTCAGATGACTGATTGGATGAGATTCCTGTTGTCAGAAGTCAGGGATACGAGGGACAGAAAACCAGGATAGGACTGGGACGGAGACCGTGAGCTGTAAGGCTTGGGGTTTTGTGAACTCGGGGCAGGGGAAACCCAGCAGTGAGAAATTCATATGAGGGGGACTCTAGGAGGAAGCAGAGTTGGGGGAGGAAAAAGAGGAGACCATTGGATGGCCTCCCCATCACCAAGCATGCCGCAAGTACCTGCCCTCCCCACTCTGAGATAACTGGACATTCCAGGGCAGCAGTTTCAAATACTTTTGCCCAAATAGGCCCTCAAAGGATTTTATAAACTATTTACATCCCACAGATTTTAAGAGAATATCTAGAATTTTTCTCATAAATTAAAACAGTAGAAAAAGTGGTAAGTGGTATATTATTATATTATATGTGATTTTAAATCCTATATCACAGATGATACTGTATATGATTTTAAAATACTTCCTTCAATAATCTTGAAGCATCTGATTTTTCTTTCTGATTTTCAAAAACTGTCTGGCTTTATAAGGAGAAGGAAGTAAGGGTCCCAGATTCAAACTGGGCAAAGCAGACTCTACAGGAAATAAAAATGTCTTGACCTGAAATGTACTGTGAGTGTTAGTCTGTGTGGCTGTCTTACCCACCTGACCTCTGACCACCGATTGAGGAAGTCACAGGAGGCTGTGGGTACAGCCTCCCACGATCTGAGGCCCACAGATGTAATGTGCTGCCTCCTCTAAAGCCTTCTGCCGGAAACCTTCTTGTCTCTCATGCGATGCTTCCCTGTAAGCTGCGACATCCCAAGCTGCCTCTTGAGCATTATAATTCCTGAGAAGTGTGTCAGAGTCAAATTTAGGCTGGTGCTGGTAAAAGAACCCCTAGACCATGAGTACATTCACAGGTGTCCAATTTAGGAAGGAACATGTTTATATCTAAAGAATAGGGGTGTTCTTTACAGAACCCAGAGTGCTAAGTAGAAATGTGGTATGTCCCAGAGAATGCCCAAGTTTTAAACATTCTTCTATAGAAATATCTGCCTAGGTACTCTTTTAATTTTTATGTGAATAATCCCATTAGGGAAAATGTTTTTTCAGCAATAAAGGTATAAATGTTGTTAATGCTTATGCCAATCAGCACTAACATGGTGTGGTGGCGCACACTGCTACCCCCCACCTCTCTCACAACAAGAGGAAAAGAATCTCTTGGCAAATGGTGCTAATAGTTCCAATTAGACATACATTTCTACCAGTTTTTCCTAATAACTTCTTAAAGGGTTCTAGAATGCCCTCAATTCCAAACTAATCTTGGCAAAACACGGGATTTAATATTGATATATGAATATTTTATAAAGTGCTGTGCTACTGGGAGCAAGTGTTTAATCCGATAAGAAACAAACTTTCACGTACTACGGAATTTCACAAAGACATTTTACAGAGAGCCGATGGGCCGGAGAGTCCCAGAGTCCTTGGTTTTCCACATGCTGCTGCGGTAAGCCACAGGGCTTCAGAGGCAGGACCAACAAACCACTGTGCAAAAGGCTGGGCTCAGGCAATGACCTGAGCATGTACCACATGCTCCATGAAGCTTATGCTGGTCACAAAATTGAGATACTTTCATGCTAGCTTTTTTTTTTTTTTGATTGCTGCCAAATTGGTTTAAAATAAATCTTCCTTATTTATTTGTTTGTTTGTTTGTTTGTTTGTTTATTTATTTATTTATTTTGCTAGCATGTGCATGACTGATACCTATTCTATAGGAAATGAGATACTCACAAAGTGACCTTTACACAGCTTGAGGGCTGGCAAAACCCTTAGAGAATTAATTCTGTGAACTGGAACATCTGTGTTACTCAATTAGTCAAGGTAATTTTGTGTGCCAAAGCATCCCTTCCTTCACCTGCCTCCGGAATAATGGGAACTGAAGCCACTGGTTACGCTAAAAGCTAAAGAAGTGAATCTGTGAACAAATAATGAATAAGATCCTCGGCACTACGAAGCGCCTTACCTAATACCTTTACACCTAGTAAATCTGTTCTTCCAAAAGGAGCCGCCTATTCCTTTCTTTCCTCTCCCTTCATTTACCCTGGATTTATCTTTGGGCAGTTGTTCAGCAGTTTCAAAACTCCTTAAAATGGCTGGACCAGCATAAAGCTGAGCTAGCCCAGCCCTTCATGGACAGACTTTGGGCTAGCAATGCTGACATCACCATGACTAGTTAGGCAAGTCTCAGGAGCTTAGAGAGGCACGAACAAGGCCTATGGTCCTCCATCTCAGAATGTTCCAATATACCAAGACCTGTAGGGGTAGGGACTAGAAGAGTGACAGAAACTAGGAGACGTGGAAAACAACCAACCAGTCTAATTATTGTGCAGCTCCGGACCTACCTTTACAGTTTAGGGTCTCTTAGAAACAAATGCCCACTATCTGCTAATAACACAGAAGGACAAACAAAACAGGTTTCCTGGGACTCCTAATGATGAAATAATACTCATAAGTGGAGAATTTAGCTTGGTCTTTGATGTATTTTCTTTATCAATAACACACTTTGTTGAAGATTTATTTTTGTGATTACATTTTACAGTCCTTTTCACACCTTAGAGTAAGTTTCATTTCAAGAGCTCTTGAGGAACTCTCTAGACCTGATCTTCTTCCTCAAGTGCAAGCTTTTCTATTTTACAAAAGTGATGTTATGACAGGCAATTGAGAGAGCATTGTGGAGTGTAGTCAAGAATCCATAGGGAGCCAGCTAGCTACTTGTTAATTGCCAACCCACGGACACTCTCCTCTCTATTTTTTGAAGAGGGCTTCAATCTATTTTAGTGTGACTTTAGGCCAGGTGGTGTAGTGGCATTCCTGCTGAGCTCCTGGCTTGGCTCCAGAGAGCAGCACCTAGCCATAATCCTTCCTTTGTTTAACCACACCTTTTATTTCTCTTATCTTTTGTTTCTCTTATCGCTCTATGTGAATCTTGTCTGAGAGTCAAGGATCAGAGAGTCCCCCAAGGATCAAAGGCCTATGCAAAACTTGGTCCAGGAAACCCAGAAAACCAAGGTACCTGAGAAATCAAGTAATTTGCACCTGGCATTTGGTCTCTGGGAGCTCCTTTGGTTTGCTTTGAAGGTATGGAAATTAACTATCTAAACTGTAAAAAAGAGTAAATAAATATGCCCTAGGTGAAGGGAAGAGTGCTTCAGTCCTTTGAGGCTGGACCCCCCTGCAGCCATGATAGGCTTAATTCATTCTTAAGATGGCTCTGTGTCTTCATTCCATGGACCCCGTGTGAACCCACACATATGTGTAGCGACCACACAGCTACAAGGTGGCAATCTAGCTCAGGAACACATTATTACTCCAGGTACATTACTCAAGACAATCTCACTCCTCTTGGCTATGATTGATTCCATCGTACACATGTGTCAGGGAGTCAAGATAGGAAGCAAGTGAGGGCTTCTGGGAAATGTTGTATTGTTCAAAAGACATGTTGTAGAAAGATGTAGTCCATTTGTCATTCTGGAAGTTGTGACTGCACAGGATCACTGGTGCTTGAGCAGTCACTTGGAAACTAGGTGGGAAAGCCACTTGAGCACACAGCCATGCATGGCAGAAGACAAGAAAACTTTGGTCTTAGTAAAAAAAAATCCAAGCGTAATCTTGTTTTTCCCTTTCTTCTCATACCATTGCTACTTAAAGCTCCTAGTAAGGTTGTTAAATGTGTCCACAGTTGTGTTATTTTCTTCCCTATAATAAATGAAGGCTAATTCCCCAAATTTGAGTGTGAAATTTATTTAATGACTCATTTCTAACAAATGGTATAAAGCAACGTGATGATATGCAAATTCATAGCCTGAGTCTTAAAAGGCAGTGAAGCTTTCTATCATTCATTCTCTCTAGGTCACCCAGAGTAAGCCTCGGCATCTCATCATGAGGACACTCAAGCAGCCTAACGGGAAGACTACATGGTAAGAGAGACAGAGAGACAGAGACACAGACAGGGACAGAGGGACAAAATAAAACAGAGAGAAGCTTGCTAGGAAGCATGTAGGTGAGTCCTGTTGGAACAGATCTTCCAGCCTCAATCAGTCCTTTAAATGATTCCAGTCTCTGGCTGTTCTTCCTCAGAGACACACTACAGACCAGCTAAGCCACTCCTGAATTCCTTTGAAACAGAAATTATAAGATAAAATACATTTGGATTTGGGGGACTTTTGTTTTTTAATTCACAAAGTTTGGGGAGTGTTTGTTATATGGCTATATATAACTATTAAAGTTTTAATGTTGAATTCCCTGACCTTTTCAGACAGTTATATTCATAGGTAACAATCTTCTAAACATTTACCTCCTAAATCCAGAGGATAGCAGGTTCTTCTGTGGGTCTTCTGGTTCATTTTCCCTCATGAAAGATTACATAATGCCAACTAGACAAATGGGTGTCTTTCTCATAAGGCCTTCTGGAAAGGAAGGTAACAGTTGTCCCCAAGCTTAACTTTGAACAACCATCTGGTAAAAGGCTGAAATCACTCTGGTTATGTTTTATTCAATCGCATCTCATTGCATCCTTAGAATAGTGCTCCCTAAACTCCTTACAGGAAAAGTATTCTAGATGATACAAACTGATAACCTACCAGAAAAAGGAAGGATTGAAATTCAAAATATACACATAACACCTCAAAGATCATGGCAAAGTCTTTCTGCAAAGAGTTCTGTTGAATTGTTGTTTGGCCCAGAATTTCTCAATTGCAGAAGACTGTAGACTTCTCCTGTAGGGTCTCTCCCTCCAACAAATACCTATTAGAAGACAGAAACACTTGACAGGACACATAAAAACATGGGTTTGAGCGACAGGAGCTTTTAACAATATATACTGAATGGGATGGTGTCACACAATGATTAAACTCATCTAAAACACCATACTCAAAATAACACAGCCATCCTACAGTGGTTCAGTCATACTCCTTATCTGAGTAATTCAGTGTCCAAGTTTAGACCTAGATTTAAAGTCAGAGATGCCATAAGTGAAGGATGATGAACATTCACACTTAGTAACAAAATAGGTGCCGTGAGCAGCTTATTAAAAAGATGAGGACTTGTTACCCAAAATAAAAAACTTTATGAATATTTTCTTTTTTCCTATTAAAGAATAATATTTTTGTCTTTGTTTGAGAAAATTATTCTGACATTTCAGTAAAGTATTTCCTCTAAAGTATTTGTTATAGGCAAATAACTTCTTAGAGATGTTTCTATAATATTAGTATTTCATAGAAAAGTCACTGCATCAGAAATGGCTTATCAAATAGGAAGTCAAGTAATTCGCCTGATTCTGCCACTTGCCACGGAAGTCCAAGGCCTCCCGTGATGCTGCCTTTGCAGCAGACATCTTGAACTATTCAGTTTAGCTCCAACATAGACGAAGTTTCACATACCTGGAGTGGATAGAAAGATGACTCAAAATCTTGGCAGGACAAGGTCCCACGAGGTAAACAATGCTCCCTTGAAGCTGGGGAGAATCTGACATGCTCAGAATAAAAGATGGCCTAAGTGATTTTTAAAACTTAAAATCAAACTATCCAATGGTTTAAGTCTTGGGTATAAATGTGACTTATGGAAGCCAAACATGCGAAGGCTCATGAGTAACCCCTGTTTCTCCTCGATGCCCAAGACTCTCCCGTGCTTGCTGCTTTTCCTATACTCAGGACCCATGGAGGGAAGCTCGTCTTATAACTCTTGTTCAATCAAGGGCATAAATGCTTGTCCTTTGTTTTCTTAGCATAAATGAGACGTGCTGTCTTCTAAATATTCAGTATCTACAAAGAAATCTTCCAAAAGAAAACTAGTGGAATAATTATGGAATAGTCCTTAAGTGTCAAAGCATTAAAAAGACAGAATTCTAATGCCACAACATTACCTTGGCCCTAGTGATTAGTAAACCTGTCCGTACTTCCTTATGGTTGGTTCTGCCTTCACCAAGAATCCATACTCCTTTATTAACAGAGACTATTGCATCCCAGCCAAAGACAGAATGACCACATCCATTACTTCTCAACCTTCCAAGTTCCAATAGTTCTCAAAATGAGAGAATCCTATCTACAGCTTTCCAAATTTCCCATAGCCAAGTGGTCAAAAGGTCAATAATTCCCAGAAGTAATTCGCAGCAAGTTATGATTCCCAGAATTTCTAAGAGCTTAAGAGTAACTGACCCATTCTTTCTCTCTTATTTAAGGATGTTACACGGGTATGGGGTGCAAAAGGCACTGTGAGGCAGACTGAACCCATCAAGACAACTCACAGCTACGAATCCTGGAGCTAAAGAGAACTTGTCATGATCTCAAAACCCCCAAAAGGTCCACCAAGTGGAGTCACATGGACCTGGAAAGACCCCAATTTCCTTCCTCAAGTTTTGCATGAACTTCTTGGAGATTTTTCCTTGCCTCTCAAGGGAAATGTTTGACTGTAATTTCACACTGGGAACCAACCCATATTATTGCTGCCTTGAATTATGAGTTGTTTAGTGCCTGGGATGTGAGACTCAACAGAGATTTGCCTCAGGTAGGAAGCTCTTGAACAAAGCCTGAACAAACTAAAGACAGTAGAACCATCATGGCAGGATAGGGAGTCTACCCTGGCAAGGCTGTCACTTCAGCCAGACTTACCTACCCAACTGTAGAGAGCCATCACAATTATGAGTTGCTTTGCATATGGGAGTTACTGTCCTGGAGAAACACATTTTTGGATGAAGATCCAGATCCTAGCGGAGTTGGCAAGGTAGATAACTAGAAGGAAGAGGGAAGACTAGAAAAGACAGAGTCATTCTAGAGGAGTTTAAAAATAGTTTGTGTTATTTTTCAGGAAGATAAAATGCCCATTATCTTTTAAAACTAAACAATCCCTTTCCTCTTGGTGTTTCCTACCTTCTCTGCTCTATATAACACACAAAGCAGCCAGACTCAGGAGCATATGGGAGGGAATTAACAGCAGAAAACAGAAGAGAAAAAAGAATTATTTCAGCCAATCTTTGAACACAGTGATTAGTTTTGTGTTGGATGTGGGGAAATAGGACTTTAAGGAATGCTCCCAGGGACTGCCATTTCCAGTGACGCTTATACTTAGCAGAGAACATGAAGAGCCAGGAACAAAGGAAAATCACTTTCTGTCTTCTTTTTGTGCTCTGGAATCAATTTCTTTACAAATCCATCAACCATAAGAACATCCACCCTATAAGAGAATGTGGGTCTTGTGATTTTTAAAATCATTTTATTTTTTGAGATTATAATATAATTACATTGGCACAATCTCACAGCAAACTCCCCTGTCCTCTGGCTCTTACAGTCTTTCTGCCCCATCTCACTCAGTCTTTCCTGAGCCTTGAATATGGGATCTGTTTTTTAGATGTGTCCACTGGGACTGGGCTCCACCTGCACTTTGATCATTTATGGTTTTCTGTAATGGCCTCTGTTGCAAAGAGAAGCTTTATTGATGACGAATGAATCCTACACTGATTTGTGGTTATAAAAACAAATAGAATGCAGTTAGGGATTATGCTGGTTTAGTATGAGAACAGTGAACTTTACTCTCCAGAGAAAGGCTGGAATAAGTAATCCATAAAATGCGGAGGTCTGAAAAGTTAAACTTCAGTACATTTTGAAGTTTTTAATTTTAAATGACACCAAAAATAAGAGAACTCCGCTAAACAAACTTAGCAGACTAAAATGGAGCCTCCAAGAGTTGGGAGGGGGGGTACACTATCTATCTTTTTCAGTGTCGAGCGAACAGGGTAAACAGAGAATTCATGCATGGCAAGTGTCCAAGCACGATCCACTGAGTAGAGAAACCACAGTGAAATGTTTTCTATGATCTTACCCCCAGGATGAAGGCATGGATTACTCATGCCTTCTTTTTCAAATTTCCTATATAAAGTTCTCAACACCTACCTCATCTCTTCCCCCAAATCATATAGTACCCCAGAGAGTATGAGCTAAAGGCACTCTATTGAATAGCACACAGAAGAAAGGACATTAAATATCTCCCCCCTCCCACTGATGGGCCAAAGTTTTAGGAGATAGGGGCCTAGTTAAATCACAAAACAAACATGGAAAAACATAGAAATCTTAAGAAGCTAAACAATCGTCTATTTTCCCCAAAGGAGTAGTGGTCCCCAAGTCCTTGACTCCCTTAGAGGGCACACGCCTGGCCTCTCTACATCCCTCCTGTTCCCGAGAGTCCCATGCTCTATTTTGCCTGCTCTCAGCTTCCGACTTTGCTTGCTCAAAGCTGACACCTTGACCTCCACCTGCTTTGACTTAGTCATCTCTTGATGTCCTCTTTGCGTTCCATTAACACACCTCTGGGTCCTTGTCTCACTCTCAGAATCTGCATTCAGTGCTTCCTGCCTCTGCCTTGAACTCCCTTCTGGTTTAACTCCCTTCAGGGTTCCCCCAGCCTGGGTGTCCATTTGCTCTTCTGGACCCTGGCTTTAGTCTCCGAATTCACATGGCCATGCTCTCACAGCCATTAGCAGCTAGGTCACGGCCTTCTCCCCTTACTATACTCAGCATTAGCTCTCTGTTTCCTTGCTCACAGACCTGGCTGTGATGCAAAGACTTTGCAACCTGATCCTTGCTCCCCCCCCCCCCACTTCCCCAGTTTTTCTGATACTCTTCAATAAAGTTAGCGGACAGGTCACCAAATTACTCAACTCTATCGGATAAGCATTTCATTAGCCCAAACTACTCAAATCAGCATTAGGAGACAACGTTAACATCAATAACAGCATCCTATTCTCATTTTATTTCATGATAGATTTTACACCTGCTAAAAAAAACTTCAGAATACTAACCACGGCATCTATAGAATATTCCATCTAAACACTGAAGAATATGCTTTCTTCTCAGTAGCCCATGGAATGTTCCCTAAAACAGATAGTCTACTGGGACACAAAGCAAGGCTTAATGAATATAGGCCAATTTGAATAATTCCTTGTATTCTATCTAACCACAGTGGTATAACACTAAAAATCAACAGCAATGGAAATTGCTAAACACAAGCAAGCTTACAGAGACTGGAATATATACTATTAAGTAATGATTGGGTCATTATGGAAAGTTTTAAATTTTCTAGAGTCAAATGAAAATGAAAACATAGTATACCAAAACCTTTGGGATGCAATGAAAACAATCCTAAAAGGGAATTTCAGAGATACAAGGGTCCCCATTTAACAACAACAACAAAACCACCACCACCAACAAGAGCATTATCTCAAATAATGAGTATAAAATGATTCCTGAGAGAGATCTCAAGTAAATAACATTGGGTCTTGGAAAAACAAGAGCAAACAAGCTCTGAAGCACTAAATGGAGATAAATAAGACCATGTCAGAAATGAGTGAATTGGCAACAAAAATACTCTCATGAAACAGAATCAGTTCCTTGAAAAGATAAACAATATCAGCACATCTTTGGCCAAACTAAGTAGGAGAGAGAAAAGACCTAAATTAATAAAAATTAGACACAAAAAGAGTGACATTAGAACCAGTGAAAATCAGAAAACCCTAAAGACACACCTCAAAGAGTTATATACTGCCGGGCGGTGGTGGCGCACGCCTTTAATCCCAGCACTCGGGAGGCAGAGCCAGGTGGATCTCTGTGAGTTCGAGGCCAGCCTGGGCTACCAAGTGAGTCCCAGGAAAGGCTCCAAAGCTACACAGAGAAACCCTGTCTCAAAAAACCAAAAAAAAAAAAAAAAGAGTTATATACCACTAAATTTGAAAAATCTCAACTACATAGGTGCATTTCGAAATATATATATGATCAAACAAAATTCAAACAATTTACAGATCTGATGAGAAATAAAATTCAAGCAGCTGAGGTCCAGGTGCGTGTGAATTCACTGATGTGCTACAAGCGGCAGGACTGTAGTAGGAATTCAGCTGAATATGGTAAAGTTATACCTGGAAGAATCAAGGAATGCTCCCAGAGGAACCCACATCTCAAGGAATATTTGGTGTCATTTGGCTTTTAATGTATCAGCTGTTTCCTGCTATGAATTTCTTGTGCACTCTCATACCTTCCCCAAGAAATTCTAACAGTGCATTTTATCTGACATACTTCTCTAGCATCCAAAGCCAAATGGCAGACAGGACAAAGCATTTCAGACCAACCTCTGAGTCTCCTGAATTAAGGCAAACACCCTTACGGAGACACACCTGTCTCCAAGGCCTAGGAGACAGGCAAACCTTAGGTGCATAGCTTTGTTTCTTGTGCAAATGAAGCTCAGACCCTCCTTTCTCTTACAGCCCAAGTGGCATTCCAGAGCAATTGACTCAGAACAAAAGGGATTTTTGCATACCAGGTGCAGTGTAGCTATGAGGCAGGTTTCCCACCCTGCCAGTATATGGCGACATAGAAATAGAGAGGCAGTTACATTTTAGTGACTTATAGACTCTTTTACATAACCACCTGTAAGATTGTAGTTTGAGCACATTTATGACAGACTCATAACTTTTCACCTAACTACTTATATGAATATCTTTTGAGCATATAAATTCCCTTTCCGACTTATTCCAGCCCTTATCTGACCCCACCTCCTTTATTCACTTCCCTTTTGAGTTGCAAATGAAGCTGACAAACACAGCTCTGAGGGGGATCTTGAAGGCCTGGCTTTGGGGATGGTAAGAGTTGCTACTGTTAGGACATAGGCCAGTTCCCCAAGAGGTGGAGGAGAATGAAGATAGATGGAGGAATGGATAGCGATGAAGATGAGGTCGAGATGGAAAGAGCTTAGTTAGAACTAGGACTATGAAAGGACAGGAGGTGAAGGGACAGAGAGGAGCTAAAGCGTGAGAACAGAATTAAAGCTGTGTGGATAGAATTTTATCTCAAAGGAATAAAGTGGATGGATGAAAGAGCTTGGTGCACTTAGATTTTTTTTCCCCTCAGATCATTCTCACCATTAGTAGCATCTCTTCTGGACCCATGGGAAGGAGACCATAGAGTCTGGACCCCAAAATTTTCTGACACTGCTGAATTCCACCAAACCTTCAAACAAGAAACAACACCAATATTTATCTAATTATTTCATAGCATAGAAAGTGAAGGGATGCTAAAAACTTTTTATGAAGCCATTATTACCCAGATACAGAAACCAAATAAGCATACAACAACAATAAAAGAAAATTACAGGCCAAATCTCCCTGATGAACACAGATTTACAAATTCTTAATAAAATGCTTGCAACCCAAATTCAATAATACATCAAAAAGATTATTCATCATTATCACGTTGACTTCATTCCAGAGGTGCAGAGATGGTTTACCTTATGTAAATAATTAAGTATAATGCATCATGTTAATGGACTCATGGAAAGAAATCACATGACCATCCCAGTGGAGTCAGAAAAAAAGCTTTTAAAATTGTGTGTGTGTGTGTGTGTGTGTGTGTGTGTGTGTGTGTGTGTGTGCAGATGCATACACCCCATAATATGCACATGGAGAAGAAAGAACAATGCTCACAGTCAGTTCTCTCCTCCCGCTCTGATGGGGTAAGTTCTCTATCTACTGTTTCTTCTGTGTGGTGTAGCCCAGGCTAGCTGACCTACAAACTTTCTGTTTCTTTGGTGTGGTGTAGCCCAGGCTAGCTGACCTACAAACTTTCAGGCACTTTACTTGTCTCCGCCTCTTATGTCACTTTAGCTGTAGCAATTCTGCAATTACAGATGCACACCTCTGTATTTGGAGATTTTCTTTTGGTGTATATAGAGGGGTGGGGGGCATTTCCCAGGGACTGAACTCAGGGCATTAGGCTTGCAAGACAAGTAGTTTTAGCCATTTAGCCTTCCTACTGTTCCAGAAAAGGCTTTTGACAAAATTCCAACATTTCTCCACAATAAAAGCTCTAAAAAGACTGGAGGGGGCATGTCTCTACATAATAAAAGCCCTATACCACAAACCTATAGTCAACATTATACTAAATAGGAAAAAGTTCAAAACATTTTCACTAAAATTTGGATTGTGACAAGGCTACCCCCTTTATCTACTCTTACTCAGTATAGTGTTTGAGGTCTTATAACAATAAGACAAAAAGTAAATAAAAGAGATACAAATAGAAAAGGAAGAAGTTCAAATATCTTTTTTATTCTCTGCATACAAAACCCTAAAGACTCCACTTGTAAAGCTGTTAGAACTGATAAATGTTTTCAGGGAAGTGGCAGAATACAAAATCTACACACAAAAAGTCAATCACCTTTCTACATATAATAACAAACACACTGAGAAAGAAATTAGGGAAATAATCCCATTCACAATTGCCTAAAAAAATAAAAATAAAGCCTTGAAATAAATCTAACCAAGAAAGTGAAAGACTTCCACACTGAAATCTAAAAAAAAGAATAAAAGGAAGAAAGAAAGAAAGAAAGAAAGAG
>CABHPP010141967.1:68374-87571 GCA_902168425.1 Peromyscus attwateri | reverse complement strand
TTTTTTTTTTTTGCCTGTGTTATGGTGTTGGAGCAAGAAAGAGAGGTAACCATTGCAGAAGCATTGGCAATCAAATATTCTTTATGGTTTCCTAGTCTGAATTCCATGTGTCCTTCCAGATTGAAGCCCTACTGCATAGTGAGTGTGCGCCTCTTGATAATGTGCTTAATTTTAACTGAGACAACAGTTCAGTTTGGCTTTTGACTGAGAGATTTTGATCTTTACTCTTTTAGTATAAATTCCAAAAAAAAAAAGTGTGTTAGCATGTGTTAAAATAAACTGTAGCTATTTAAATTCCTCAGCCGTTATCTGTGTGACATTGATAGCAGACCAGTTTTCTAAAGGAATACTCAGAAATACTCAGGGTTGCAACTTTGGAAATAGTCTGGAGTTTAGGAACCAGACAATCAAGGTCTCTGAAATTAAAATAGACCCTGTCATCAGCAGACAGACGAATTTAAAAGAAAAAAGCGAAATCCAATTGAGGGAGAGAGAAATAATGGTCTCAAGGACATCTTAATTATGTCATTAAGCCCGAAATCAGATGCAGAGACTGAGGATCCAGTGGCATGACGGTGTCTTCTCTTTACCCCCACCTCCTCTGTGCCCCTGGAGCAGGCATGTTCCGAAATTATTGATGGTTTCCTTTGCTCTCTGACGTCCGGCTGGACTGATCAGTGAGGTGCACTGGAAGGAGACTGAAGGAGGAATTAATTCCACCAGCATCCTCCCCGTGGGTCCCCGAGAACTAAAGGCTGGTCCTAGCTCGTGTCAGAAGGCCATTCCAACACAGCTCACCCTGCCTCTCCCTCATACCTGCCCCTTTCCCTGTGAACTGGACCACCCTTTGTGTTCTGTCTGCTATTGTTACTAGTCTTTGTTAAACTCGATTCAAATTACCATTCTTCTTGTTTTGCTATGTCTCCTGATTCCTGATGGGTTTTAACCCTTGAACCATCAATATAAACAGGAAAAAGAAAAAAAGAAGGAAGGAAGGAAAGAAGGAAGGAATGAAGGAAGAAGGAAAGAAGGAGGAAGGAAGGAAGGAAGGAAGGAATGAAGGAAGAAGGAAAGAAGGAAGAAGGAAAGAAGGAGGAAGGAAGGAAGGAAGGAAGGAAGGAAGGAGGGAGTGAAGGGAGAAATCTGTGGATTGTGGTACTCTGCAACATGGCTGAGGCAGGGTGGGTGACATCTGCTAATGTCTGTCCTCCTGACAACTTCTGCAGGCAGAGTCCAAGGCTATGGCAGACTGTAAAGAAGCAGCAGGTAGTTGGAGGAGTCTTGCTCCTTGTTTGCACGGTACAGCAGAGAGCTAAGCGCTGGCCACTTGGTAGTTGTCTTCCATGGAGACTGCTGGTCAGGAGGAGGAGGCGATTGGGTTTTGTTCAAGGTCCTCCCTCGTTCAATGCACATTTGTCACGCATCCTGGAGCATTATTGGGCAATGGGTGCTAGGGTTTGGTTTTTTGCATTTTTAATTATTTAGATGGTAGTTTTTCTTTCCTGGCAAAATGGAGTGCTCAGGATTTGAACTCAGCAGTGCAGAGACCTATTTGATAATTCTGAAAGGGAAGTGGCCTTCTGGGGCCTCCCCTGAGGAAAAATTTTTTTATTTCTTTGCTATTGGAATTTAAGATCCACAAGGTAAATTGAGTGTATCAATTAAAATGTGGACAACATCAAGGGAGAATACATTTAATAGGATCTCTGATTGTCATTAAGTTTTACTAATATTTGGGGCATCATCTCATAGAACATTTATAGAATGGTTTAGACTAGCTAATTGGGTGTTTAAAGCATTCACATTATTTGGGGTCTGAGTGGTATAGCTGTATCCCAACAAAAGCAACAACAAACAAAAAACTCAATGTTGATCGAGACAGTCAAGCATCCTGGTCTCAGAGGATGTGCACACTAGCTAACCTGTGGTCGTTGAGCAAATTTCATTGCCCCTACATGAAATGAGAGTAAATAGCAGGAGCTTTATTGTATTTTGGCTTCACATTCAATCGCTCATATAGGGCTTATCAAATACAGATTTTCGTCATCTCTTCAGTGTGGGTGGCCTCAATTTCTCATCTTGCTTCCTAAGCTTTATATTTCTGCAACTAAGCACCTTTGTCTTTTGCGCAAGAGAAGACAAGTTCCCAGAAACACATTGTACAGTCTTTAGAAAATGTTAGCCATTTCTCTGGCCTGCAATCCCAGGGCCTCAGGATTCTTGTTCCTCCTCTGGGTGGCTCTTTCATAATCACAACCCCCTGCAGAAAAGTATCCAGGCAGGATGAACTCTTTGAGGATTTGTGGACAAGATGAGCCCCATGCAGCTTCTGCTAGGAATCTTCAAGATAGCTTTCTTCATTATCTTCCTTTGACCAGAGAAGCATTCTGTTTTGTCTTCAAAAGAACTTTTAGGAGCCAGATGTTCTACTCATACCATGTTTTGTGATGGGAGGAAGTCTGAGCACCTGGGAGGAGGGACGTGTTTAAAGAATGATACGGAAATGTCCAACTTACACGGTCTGCTGTCCACGCATGCTGCACCAGTGTATGATGAGCTTTGCATTGTAAGATCAAACAAAGCAAGGGAGGGAGGGTCTTGCTTTGTTTTAGTCACTAATGAGATATTTCTATACAGCTGGACTCCTTTAAAAGATCTCAAAGAAAGCACACTAGGAAAACTGCTAGATTATGTGAAGTATCTGTGATTTTTTTTAAAGCCTTCCAAGATTCCATTCTCTTAAAATCACTCAAAACAGCCTTCACATAGTCACTTTGAAACTTCTAATTTAGGAGCGAGTCACAGTCCAGAGTAAGTCCTGGAGTTCACTGAACAGTTTGATCTCAGAGTTCTGAAAACATCAAAAGTAAGTAACTAAATCACCAACACAATAACTAAACCCTATGGTCACCACCAGCTGGAAGATTACATTCTAAAGAGACAAAGTGTTTTTTGTCCATTCTACCCTTCTCTTTCCCCTTTATAACTTATAACTTTATTCTCTCTAACTCTGTTCACCAACAACTGAACTCAGGAAAGGCGTGTTAAGTGATTGGTTGGGTAGCTAAGAGTATGCACACTTCAACTGGATGCAAAGAGTTAGTTATCATCTCGTATTGAGTCATCAGAGGCACAGGAGGAAGATGGGTGGGGACAGTGGTCTTTCCTCACTGTCTTGCAGCCTCTGTAGGGTGGCAGGAAGTTACCAGTGACACCCAGTCAATGGGTCATAGTGCCAATGGCGGTAAAGGTTGGCCAGCAGCTGTTAGTGGCATATACGCTGGTTTTCAAGGAAACATATTTATTTCCTTGTCCCTCTGGGATTAGGCTCCAAGTCTTACACCTATTTTAGAATGAAGTAAAATAATGTCAAAAAACTTCCCAACTCTGTATCCTACCCCTGGTTTAAACTGCGTGGACAAAAATATCAGTCTATGGATGTCAAAGAAAGAGATGCCAAATGACAGAGGATGGTGATATGTCATCTGGTCACAAACATGAGCTCTACATCAGATTCCCTGGGTTCAAATTCGGAATCTTCGCTTATTAACTATGTGGCCATCCTTTAACTATGTACGTTCATTAACTGTTCTCTGCTTCAGTTTTGTCACTTGAAAAACAGAGAAAAACACTAGTGCCAGCACCATGTGCCTATTGTAAGCTGTTGATGGGAAGAGCTCAGAATATTGCCTGGTATATAGACGGTGTTGTAACTACCAGTAAGAATGTGTGTTTCCATTTGTAATTATTAATGGAGACAGCTAAATTTCAGAATCTACTATTTTAACCACTCTTGCTCTAAGTTGCTTAAACACCTAGCATTTATATAGCCATTTTCTCTAAATTGAAAGATTCCCTGCTGGAGTAAAGGGATCATAAAATTTAGGAAGTATAGAAAGTTCACAAGTCTCAGGAAGCTCCAGAAACTTACAAGATTCAGAAGTCCCTTTTCCAAGTGTACGGAAGCACTAACAACTTCTGGGAAAAGGAGGCTCTCTGAGCATGCTAGCAAGCCATGTAGGGACCTCTAGGGATGCAGCATACATGAGCTGTCCCTGCTGCTAAGGTGCTTTTGATATCTTTCCAATTTTGCCTAGTCTCCTCCAGTTTCCAGTTCCTATCTTTTTCTCACTTTGCTCTTCTTCCTCTACACTCAGCAGACAATGTACTTGACATCAACAACTGGTTGATGGTATTAAAAACTAAATCTCTAGTCCAAGGCTTCCCTTTAGTCCACAGCCCATACACCAGTTACCTGCCAGATGTCGATACCTGGATATCTTCTCTTTTGCACCATGGATTTAGTATTCTGAAACAAAACAATTCCCCCAAACCAGCTTTATGCTTTTGAATTGGAGTTTATTTTCTCAAAGAATGGTACCATCCTTTGCTCAGTGGGTTGAGTGGGACTCTGGAAAGGCTCTCTTTAAATGCTAGTTCCTTCATCCTGAGTGCCTCATCAATGACCTTTGGTCTTCCTTCATGGCCCAAATGCCTCTTAAATCAATTTACTTCCTTCTCACCCGAATCATGTCACTATCTCGCCCTTAGCCTCCCACACCATGCTCCATATGCCACCTTCAAGTGATTCTGAGTACTAAGACTTGGCCATGGGACTCTTGCTTAAAATTCTGGATGGATTTTCCTCTGTTATTAAGGTGAGTACAAACTCTGCTTAGGGCTTCTGCTTGGGGCTCCAGGGCTCTGGCTCTGGCAGCTCTCCAGGCTTTGCTGAAGCATCCCCTGTGGACACTGTCCTTGAGACATCCACACTTCTTGTCTTTGCAGATACACCTTACCATGGTCAGTTTGGGATGTCTTTATGTGTTGTTCTTTCCGTGGTAGACAATCTCCTTCACAGTTGGAATTGTTTTGATTTTTTTTATGTTCAATCCTTCAGGTGTCTGACTCCTATACTAAGTGTTTTTGAGTGCAGGAACCATTTCCACACAGCCAATATCCAATAAATACCAGTTGAATAAGAAGTAGACAAATAAACTCACAAATTCTGGTGTTTTATTGTGTCCGCTGTCACTGATGTTTCATATCTTACCAGGCATCTTATCCATTCCCCCAATTTCATGTCAAGATCCAACTTCTTTATCCACTTCCCACAGCTTACCTCATTTTTAAGTTTGTTTTCTTAGCCTAGACTTCATGGATACCCATTTGCAGATCAATACGGAAGATGGATGTTGTTTGGCCCTCATATTTTAAATCCTGAATCTTTGCCAGCATTAAAAATCTTACGGTACTCTTCTAGCATCTCCATGTGGCTTAGACTGGGTGGATCTGAGCAGCTGTTCTCTTTCTGAAGTGCGTGGGTTCCAGTTAACCTCCCCTAGACCAGGTCCACCACCTCTGGATGTCTTTACACTGGCTGCAGTCCTGATAGGCAACTCATCTCTGATACCTGACAGTGTTTGCTTCTGAGCAATCTCAGACGGGTGTGTGGAGTTCCCAAATATGCACAGTGATGCACAGGATTTCTGTGCTCCAGTGGTTCCTGGACCGGGCACAGCCTTGAATTCAGCACAACCTCTTGTCGTCTGTGTTGCTGCCTTGCCTGAGGTGTGAGGGGTAACCTCAGAGATGTGCTTCACAGGGCTTTCCCCTCCATGGATTGATGATAGATCCTCTAGCCACACGACTTCAACTTTCGGCTCCCCACAACCACCCCATGATATGGATGATCAGCCCCTCCTGGGTCTTGCACCATAACTACGATAATCGCTTTTGTTGAAGCTATCATCTTGCCTTTGACTGTGATCTCACTTTGATCCCAGCCTCAGCTCCAGTTCCTCCGCTGGTGGTTTAATCTCTAACCCCCTTTGTTCCATCTCAGAGCACAAAAGATGTTTCTATCCCTGGATGTTCAGGAGTACTCCAAGCCTTGCAAGAGACCCAATACTGGTGCTGTGCTGCTAGAACATATTTATTCTTCCTGGATTAACTCATTGTAGCAAAAGAGCAGAAAACAAAACAAAAGAAAAAAAAACCCATCCAGATGGAAGCCAGCAATTGTCTTGGTGTCTCACAGGGGTGTATGAATTATTTCAGTAGTCCTGCCTTGTACTGTCTTCCCCACTGGGCTGCGAGATTCTCAAGGATGGGGCTTCTTTTACACATTGTTTTTATCCTCACTACTTGGCATAGTCTACTATATAATATTTTCTCAATAAATATTATTTCAATAAATGATACCTTTCAGGTCAGTATTCAAGGCCTCTTATTACTTGGGGGAACACACATTTTGATGCAGATATTTTTCAAGGACCATTTTTTCAAAAATAGCACACTGTGGAAATCTACGGTTCTTCAGAACACAAGAAGTTCAATTTGCCTCATTCCACACAAGTCCCCCCTCAAACACTTATTAGTGATGACTGCTGATGCCATGACCAAGTAATCATCTCTCTTTACTGGAGTCTAGGCCGGGCTGTGTCCGAAGCTCTAATTCTCACGTGGCCACGCTGAATTCTGTCATTTAAGGTAACTCTTGAGGTAGTGAATACACACTTCTTATCCCAGGGGCTCAAATTCATCTGATAATCTGGCCATCCTTTGTTCACTCTAGCTGGAAGCTCACGTCTCTCTGTAACACAAGTGACATGACCAGGTAAATTAAAACAGGGTTTGCATGTGATTCTTTCCCATTAACCACGATTATCAATTCATGAATTCCAGATAAGCCCCTTTGGTTAAGTCTGATCTTTCACCTCTGTGCTTGGAAGTTGAATTAAGGATAATTGCAAGCATTCTGCCTCTTGTGACAGTATTTGAGCTGATTAGCTTGTGGAGGTCTGATTAGTTGATGACTGCCATCGTGGGAATGTGTGCATCATAGCGGGCTATGTAGATGAGCGTGTAGTGATATTTTATATGACATGAAACCAAAAGAATGCATTTTCATTCAAATGAGAGACTCTCCTAGCAGCACTCCGTAGGCATCATGGGCCATGACAGTCACTGAATGACTATGTAAATTTAGCTCCACATTTTACTTTTTATCGACTGTCCATAATGACTCTCCTCTCTTTGCTAAAGAAGAGGAGGAAGCGTCAATAGAAAGTTCTGACAGGTGAGATGAGAATGTACAACAAAGGCACAAAGGACTTTCATATGGGATTCTGCACCAGGCACCGGCGGCGGCAGCATTCCATTCCGTCTACTGCCAAGCTTCAGGAGCCACTGCTAACTTGGTAAAGGTCTTAGAGAGATCTGGGATCATCATACTCCGTGCAGAAGGTCTAGCCTCATGTGCAAGCTAGCCCTCCGGTCTTCACCTGCCTTCCTTCTCATTAGCTCTGCATTGTGTGGTGATCCAGTTTGCCAAATGGTTTTCCTTTTGTTTACCATCAGTGATTTAATCCTCGCTGCTTCTGGAAGCCTCCATGTGCATATCCTGTTTGGTTTCTGCCTGTTGCAATTACCTGATATGATCTAGGCTTCTACTTTTCCCAGAGAGTATCACATGTCAGCAGTAGCTACCCTGAAAAATAATACAATAAACAGGAATGTCCCCTGCCCCACCTCCGCCTGACAAACCTTTCATTTGGCTCCGTGTTTTATAATTACTGCATCTTCTTTTTAATCTTTAAAAAAGTTAACATTTATTTGTGTGTGTGTGTGTGTGTGTGTGTGTGTGTGTGTGTGTCCTAGCATACAACAGAGGTCAGGGACAACTTTCTTTCAACCATGGGAGGCCTGGGCCTTGGACTCGGGTCACCAGGCTTGGCCATAGGCACCTCTGCCCACTGAGCCATTATGCTGGCTCTAAAATGCCACATCTTTAGCACAAGAAATAAAATGAAATGTGATGCCCTAGCGTGGTGATGACTTGGGACTCTGGAATTACCTCAGTCTATCCAACTCAGAATTTTCTTGGAAATATATGAAGAAGAAAACTTTCAACACACACAAAATCAAGTGCGGGGTGCCAGGTGGGCGGAAGACAGCCGCAGGCCCACTCGGCGCCCCATACCTGGGGCAGGCAGAAGAAGGATGCCACAGCGTGAACAGGTATGTGGTGGAGAAATGGAAGAGAAGGAGAAGCAGAGGGGGTTGTGCGCTATGGAGAGACTCGGATCTGAAGATGCAAAGGTGGTGAGGCTGATATGGGTGGTCTATGCTGCCCACCGGGCCTTGTGATGTTTGTTCCATGTGATGTCCCAGCCTATGCTGCTGCCGAGGGCCATGTCTGGGTCCCTGGCCCTACCGCAACTGGGATCTGTGTTGACGTCTGTGGTCCACATCCAGGGAAAGGCAGAGAGCGTGGACATGGAAGGACTGGGAAATGAGTCAGATTGGGATGCATGATGTGAAATTCCCAAAGATTCAATAAAAATTATGTTAATAAAAAATAGAAAAAATCCATCAAGTCTTCAGAAAGATAACCCCATGAAAATAAAAACCAGTGTCTTTTTTTCACAGACACTATTTATTTATTATCGTGTGTGTGTGTGTGTGTGTGTGTGTGTGTGTGTATGTGTGTATGTGTGTGTGTGTGTATTCATGTGTGAGTAAGGGTACCCATGTGCCCTTGGATGGGCGTGGAAATCAGAGGACAACCTGGGGTATTGGTCCCTACTTTCTGCTTTATTTGAGATGAGGTCACCTGTTTGTCACTGAGTATATCGAGACATCTGGCCAGAGGCTTTGGGGGATTCTTCTCTCTCAACCCTCTATCTCACTTCAGGACCATGGGATTGCAGACGTGTATTACCATATCTTCTCTGTAGGTGAGTTCTGGGGATTTGAACTCAGGTCCTCACTCTTGTGTGGAAGATACTTTACCCACTGAAACCATGTCCACAGTCCCAGACACTTATTTCTTAGCTTGTTTTTGTAAGGATATACAGTTTATGACTTGTACTTTTTTTTATTATTTTCTTAGCTAATTGTAATCATTCTAAATACACATAGCTTAATAAAAAAATTTAGAAGACAGATTGAATGAGTTATCACATAACTCACATATGCTCTTATTTGATTTTTCTTCAGCAGTTTATGACTAGGTCTACAGGTATGTGGTTAACCCTCTAGAGGTTCAGGCTTAATCTGCTTGTTTACCTCATAGTAGGTTGTTTAGTATGCTGCAATGCTCTTAAGACCTTAGCTTTTCCATCTGTGAAATGACAATAAAGTTCACTATGTGTCAGGATGAGTAATGTCTTTCAGTGGTAGTGGTGGGATCAGGGTGCAGCATCCATGTGGGGAAACACCAGTGTGGTCTTCTCTCTCATGTAGTATGGCAGGGTACGGTGTGATGGACCTCCTCCATGACCGGAGTCTGCCGAGTGAGTACAGGGACGCTCAGAAATGGACGAAGGACCAGAGAACACACACAGCTATCCTTGAAAGTAGGAGGCAGAAGTTTAAGAGCGCTGCGGTGGCAGAGGCATGGCCTTTGCCATTTGTGATAAGACGTGCAACCAAGAGGCCTAGCTGCTTGCCCAGCGGGAGCTCACTCATGTAAGGGACAGTGAAGAAAGGTCAAGGCGGTGGTAGCCTCCACGTTTGCCTCTGATTCAGCAGGACAATTGGATAAAAGGGGGAATGAGATGGAGGTGCTGGCTTGTCATTTCTTACAGCTGGCACATGGGGGGGGGTGGGAATACGGTAAGACAAGAGCATATAAACCAGGGCTGTGGTAAAAAGTCCTCTCTGGAATCCAGAAGTAAAAAACCTATGCGAAGAACTGGACAGAGGAAGAATGAGGCAGAGAGGCTTTCCGGGGTCTGAATGAGCTAGGCTGGTGTGTAAACTGGGTTTTCTACAGTGCTAAGGCCATCAAGAAGAGGTAAGAAAGAGGAAGGGCACACAAAAAGCCTGTCTGGGCCACTGGAAAGCAAATGTGACAAGATTCCTGTCAAGCTAGAGTTCCCAGGGAAAAGAATGGACGGGAATCCAAATGCCGCGCTGTGAACTTCCGGAAGGCTTTCAAACCTGAGCAAGCATGCGCTGGAGGCATGACTGGAGGTACAGGTGAGCTCTACCCTGCTGCCTTCGGTGGAAGATCTGGGGAGGAAGCCATCCCAGCTGCTCCCCTAATGGAATACCCCAGGTCGCCTGTAGGCGAGGGCCAGGCAGGGCAGCCAAAGGTCCCATCTTGAACGTAGATTTGTCTCCTCTTAGTGTGTGGCGTAGTCAGGCTTTGGGGATCCTGGAACCAAGTACACACTAATTCATAGCAACTTCCTCCCCCCCACCCCAAGCATCAGGGACAATGCCAGTAATAGGTGGATATGGAGGCAGAGCAGGGCAGGCAAAGAAGATTAATCTTGTTCTAGGGGTGAGCAATTATATCTCCCTGGAGAGCATGCTGTATGCACTTCTTTCCTACAAGAAAATATAATGAGGTGCGTGTACTGCTGGGACACATTTGGAGGGTTTTACCTGAAGGTACAACTGTAGTAGCAGCCATGAGTGGCTGGGCAAACAGGGGCCTAGAAAGCGGAGAGATTCTGCACCCATACCAAAGCTATTTCAATGGCCAGTTGTGGTTGGTGAGGGGATGCGACGGCTCATGGAGACTGACCATAGAGAGGGCTTGATGGGATAGTCACCCCTCTCTCTTCCACTCTGTGTTCTTCTGGCAAGTGATGGGGTCTGATAGGTGGGCATAATGTTGCATTTCTGTAATCCCCGCACTGTGGAGATAGATGTAGGAGGTTCAGGAGTTCAAGGACAGATTCAGTTGCATAGCTACTGCAAAAAACGAATACACACACACACACACACACACACACACACACACACACACGAAGTGGGATCTTTCCATGCTGTATTGGATGTTGCTAATATTTTTGTTCATTTTATTTTAGTTATTGTTCGTTTGGTTATTTATTTATTTATTTTTTAGATTCCCTTTTGCTGAGTCCCAAAATCAATTCATCCTTGCTTGGAATAGACAATAGCAGATCTTCAGAGAGCTTTACCAAGTTATCTTCGAAATGCTATTGTCTGTCATGAAATGGTGGCCTGGCACCTTTTTTTGTTATGCTGTCTACCTTATGTAAAACAACAACAACAACAACAAAAACCAAACACCGTTTTTTCATTACAAGGAGAGTATAATGCTATTTTGAGTGTTTTAGAGATTTGTGGAAAAGCATGTGGAAGGATAAAAAAAAAAAAAGCTACAATTGGAAAGTTTAACACAGATGCCCTATGTGAGTGAAAGGGGACATTCCCAGAGTCATAAGGTGGTCGGATGAAAATCTCAATGCTGGACTGGACTATCTACCCATAAGTCGTTGCCAGGAAGGGTCCTGAGTTTCCACTCCCAATATATTGGCTATTGCCACTGCTGTTGGCTGCGAGCCTGAACAAGATGGTAAGTTCCTATTGAGGAGGGCACCACATGCTCTTGTTGCAAGGCACAGAGACATCAGGCTGGATCCGGGCTGGAAGCCTCCGTGCTTGTAGTGCGGAATGGTGCTGCGCACCTTGCTTGGGGAGGACGGTTGCCGGTGTTCCTCCTACAGATTCTGCATGTGACACCGTCAGCATGAGGGGCAGCAGGCACATACTGGTGAGACAGTGGCAGCCAACTCTTTTCCGCATGGTTTTACAGCTTGTTCCACAGGAGGGAACCCCCGTTTGGAGCTGTAAACTACTAGGAAAACCTGTTGTCTGGGGAGATAATAGGAGCTAACGGGAAAGCCACTGCTGTTGTTTTATTATGTGGATGTGATATGCTTGTCCCAGTGCTTTCTAAACGTTTTCGTTTTTCCTCGCTGATGACTCCTGCTGTCAGCTGTAATGAAAGGAAACCTCTTTTCGTGGTGAGCAGAAGTTACTGCAATGATGCATAACTGGTTGAACTGTTGGGAATAAATGTCATAGCAAGCTAACACTCAGTTCTAAATGGGAGAAAATGACCACACATCTACATACCTTCCTCTAAGGCTCACGGAACATGGTGGAAGGGGGGTGGGGTAGGCAAAGGATGTAAGAGCAAGAGGAAGAGGCGGAGCTTAGCGCAACCATTTCCTCTGTGTGGACAAGGTCATCGCCATCTTTTTTTTTGTTGTTTTGTTTTTTGTTTTTTGTTTTTTGAGACAGGGTTTCTCCGTGTAGCTTTGCGCCTTTCCTGGAGCTCACTTTGTAGACCAGGCTGGCCTCGAACTCACAGAGATCCGCCTGGCTCTGCCTCCCGAGTGCTGGGATTAAAGGCGTGTGCTACCACCGCCCGGCTTTTGGTCATCGCCATCTTGAAGCAGAGCAGCTGTGATGGTGATCCCCTCAAAAGACTGACAAGAAGAGACTAGTGACTTGCCCTGTGGAAGTACAAGGAGGTACTCAAGGTCCACAAAGCTCACAAGGCCCTCACAAGGCACCCCTTCTTCACAGGGTTATAGGAGAGGTAAACACTCGACTCAAGAGGTGGGGTTCTTCTGTGGCAGAGTTGTCATGAGCTGGCCGTGCTGGGGACACGACCTCCCAGCAGTGTCGTTTCCTGAGAGTCACCTGTGCTCCCGTAAGTGACCCCAAGAAACTTGGGGGGATGCCAAGCTGGATGTGGACAGAATCCTGTCTTTGTGTGTTTGTTTCCTTCTCTACCTGTGCCCTCTCGACCTGCAGTGAGTAGATGTTTCTTTGTTTCCCCAGGAAGAGCCACACCACAGCCTTTTGCTAACTATGTGATTGGTGAAGTTACTCCATCTTTCTGGGTCAGTTTCTTCACTTGGAACCTGAGGTTAAAATACCTCTCAGTGTTACTGTGGAATTGGATTGGAAAGTGCCTTGTGACATTAAAGTAGAAAGGGACTAACAGGAGAAAAAGAGGAGGGGGGGAAGGCCCATAAGGGAGGGGGATGAGGGTGGTGAGTGTGAGCAAAGAATGGGGCATGCTTGTATGAATGTCAACATGAAACACATAATGGTCTAATACATAGCTAATATATACTAATTATACATAACACAGCTAATATATACTAATTAAAAAGATAAATCCCTGGAGCTGGAAAGATGGCTCAATGGTTAAGAGTACTTGCTATTCTTCCAGAGGACCTAGATTTGGTTCCCAGCACCCACATGGCAGCTTACAAGCATCTGTGGCCATCTTCTGACCTCCACAGACACTAGGCACACACATGGTGCACATACATGTGTGCAGGCAAAAAACTCATGCACATAGCATAAAGGTAAATAGATCTGAAAAATCAAAAGATAAATCCAGTATAATTTAAAACTAAATCTAAATACTAATCTTTCTCCCAAAAAGAAGTCTAGCTCTCTCTTTTCATCAAGGAATCTTCTTTTTTACATCAAATGGTGACTACTACAGAAACCACAACTAGTCAAAATGCAGAAAACAATGGACTGCGGGTGCCCAGCACCAACTGATACATCTACAACACAGCTCCTACACTTACAGCTCAGGAAGCGTCTCAGAAGAGGAGACTAAAACCACTGTAAGAGCCAGAAGACCAGGACGCCTTTAGTGATATAATGTCTTCGGCACATGGCATAAAATCTACATCCAGGAAATCTCAACAATATGGTTCCCTAAACAAGACTTACCCAACAATACCAGTTGACAAGCCAGTATGCATGGGGGAAATCTCACAAGGCCCTCGCTCCTAGACAAGAGCTACAGACAAGCAACAGTTGCTGGGAAAAATGGGGGCAATCAGTCTTCTCCAGGGAAGAGCCCCCGATAGGTTATCCAAACCCAGGTAGTCAGCCCCAAACACATACACATATGAACAACAAGAAATGCATCCAGCAGGTTATTTATGGAACAAGAGTAATTGAAGAAGAAGAGGTCATGAATTTGGGAAGGAGTTGCAGGGGTGTGTGAGAGGACTTGGTAGGGGAAGAGGGAGATAGAAGTGATGTAAGCACAATATTCATGTTTTGAATTCTCAAAAAAAATATTTAAGAAATGAAGTAGCAAAACAGATAAATCTATTTTTCAAAAGTGCCTTGAGGAGTCCTTGGTGCATGGTGGGTGTTTAAAAACCACAGCTACTGTTGTGATTAGGGGAAGTGGAGGATATTATTGTCATAGCTTAACCCAGGGTATGAAAGGAGACAAGTAGATGACAGTTGGAAAGATGTAATGGCAATTTTCTTTGAAATTGTCGACATAAATAAATGTACAAGCCTTTGATTCTGTGTTTTCCAGCAACTTCAATTAATTGACATTTCACTTCTGAAAGTCTTTCCTCAACTTTAGGATTTTGCACAAATGAAAAATACTTAGCATAAAATTCAAAGTAAATGAAAGCAATATAGAATCCAAGTGTTTGCTTCTGAGCATGTTCCATCTGTAACTAACATACGTCCTTGCTTATAATCAAACTTTCCCCCTTGATAGTCCTTCTATTTTATGAGAATTCAGATTAAAATCCTGGCTGCAACATAGACCTTGGTCAGAATTGGAAAATTCTAAAAAATTGATATTTGTCACTTTTCCCCTTTAATATGATATTTAATCAAGTACCCAAGGCCTGTCTTCAAGGTACTGTCTACTGTCACAGCTCCACTCCCTTATCAGTATCTCCTCCTTCCAGGGTCTAGGAAATTTATCTATTTTAGTCTGTTTCACCGTACCCACTTCCTTTGAGTAGTGATGGGCAGACTCTGTCTACGTCTTTCTCAGTGTAGATGATCATTAGTCTGCTATGACCATGGTGATGCTTTCTAGCAAACCTTCTAAAACCTCAACCGCTTACAATAAAAAATTGTTATCATTATATTCACCAACCGGTCAGGGAGATCCAGCGGTTGTAAGTATCGGCGTTCTGGTGTAGGCTGCCTCTGTATTGGGTCAACATCGGTCAGTGTGTCAACTCTGACCTCCGATGCATGTGTACTTCATCTCCCTTGGACTGGTGACTACCCAAGCTGTGTTCTCACGTTGAATAGTTAGTATACAAACCAGACCACACAAGCACGTGTAAAGTCTCTGCTCTCAAACATGTTCTAAGTCTCTACACACACCAAAGCAAGGCCACACAGTCAAGGCCAATATCAATGAGGAGTCCACCCACTCTGGGAGAGCATTGCAAAGTCACATTGCAAAAGGGATTATGTATTAAGTTAAACAACATAAAATTGCTGATTGACCACTTTTTTTTTAACTAAACTCAAGGTATCAGTTTTACATATTCTGACCTTATACTTTATTACCCAAGGAAATGAAGACTTAGGATGAGTAATATGATCTACTGTGGATATCTTATCAAGTGACTTCTGATTACATTGTCTTTCATGATTGACACATGTACTCATTAAATAAGTTAGAACCTCCATACCTGCAAGTGGGTTATAGTATAGGTACTACACTATACCATATTATATATAAATATATATATACTATAGTTACTTATAATATTATCTATATAATTATAATATATAGGTATAAATAGGTATGTAATATGGTGTAATATAGTTACAGTACACTAGAACATTTTTGACTCTAATTTTTTTAAAATATAGAATTTAGTATAGTCATAGAATTACGTAGTCATAACAACCAATTTCAGAACAATTTTATCACCCCCAGAACAAACCCTGTATCTGTCTGCATTCACTCAACATTTCTTCTTCCCCTGGCTCCTTGGACTCACCAACCTCTTTCTGTCTGTGGACTCACCTATTCTGGCATTCATAGAAACAGACTCACATTACAAGGGATCTTTTGTGGCAGATTCCTTTTGCTTAGCGTGTTTTCAAGGCCCAGTGATTTTGTTACATGGTATATTTTAACTTACTTTTCTGGTCAAGTAGTAAAATATATCCATGGCATGGATATAGAGCACTCTAATTAATCTTTTATTATCTCATTGGCTTTTGTGTGGATTCCAGTTTTTGGCTATTACAAAGCATGCAGCAAATAAATATTTGTGTACGTGTTTGTGTGTTCACATGTATTTTCAGTTCTTTTGGGTATTTATGTAGTGGAATTGCTGGGTTATATGTTGACTGCATGGGTCAGAATGGCTTTGTCATTTTATGCTTCCAACAATCTCTGACTGGTCCAATTGCCCTATTTGTTTTTAATCAATAGTTCTTATCGTTTGTCCCTTTTATTTTCATGTCCCCGGTGATGTTGTTGAGGTGTGTGTGTGTGTGTGTGTGTGTGTGTGTGTGTGTGTGCTCTTGTTACTTTGTGTGAATGCACATCCATGGATGTGCACGCGGAGGCTCAAGGCTGATGAGAAGTGACTCTCCTTGGCTGCTCTCTACCATCTCTGCTCTCTACCATCATGCTCTGAGACAGTCTCTTGCTGAACCTGAACCTCACCCGTTTGGCTAGGCTGGCTGGCTAAGGAGCTTCAGGGATCCCCCCCCACCCCCCAGTGCTGGTGCTGTGGTTGCTAAACATGGGTTCTGGGGATGCAAAGACAGGTCCTTGGGCTTGCCCTGCAGTCAACCATCTCCCAGGCCCTTGTGCGCTTTTCTCTGTTATGTGTACTTTGTTTCCCTTCCTCCCTCCTCCCTTTCTTGCTGAATTTGTTTGTTTTTATCTTATGTATATGGGTGTTTTGTCTGCATGTATGTAGGAGACACACATGTGATCTTGGTGCCCATGGACGCCAGAAGAAGGCATCCGATCCCCTGGAACTGGAGTGGCAGATGCTTGTGAGCTGCCTGTCGGTGCTGGGAATCAAACTGGGGTCCTCTGGAAGAGCAGCCAGTGCTCTTAACAGCTGAGCCATCTCTCCCCTCCTCCCCCCTCCTCCTCCCTCCCTCTCCTCTCCCCTCCCTCCTTCCCTCCCTTCCTCCCCCCCCCACTCCTTTGTAATTTTTGGTTGTTCTTGAACTTGAATGTTAAAATGCAACACTTTATTTTTTAATTTTTCAATTGTATTGCACCAACTGATTTGCTTATCTTTATGTAGCCAACGATGATCTTGAATTAATAATTCTTCTATTTCCCAAGTGCTGGTGTTGCTGGGAATTGAGCCAAGGGCCTTGCGCACACTAGGCAGGCACTCTACCAAGTGAGCTACATCCTCAGCTCTTACGCTGTCGTATCTCAGAAGCCATTGTCGATCCAAGGTCATGAACATTTTCATCTATTTTTCTTCTTAGAGGTTTATAACTCTAAGCATTTTAGCACTTACATTTGGGCCTGTGATATATTATTATAAGTTAGTTTTTATATAAGGTGTGAACTTCATTCCTTTGTGTGTGAACAACCAGTTTTCCAACTACTTTTCATTGAAAAGACAATTCACATAAAATTGTCTTGGCACACTTAGCAAAAAAAGGGATTGACTAAAAATGCAACAGTTTATTTTTGAATCTTCAATTGTATTGCATTGGCTGATTTGCTTATCTTTATGTGAATGCCACACTATTTTGAAGAATGTAGCCTTGTGTCAAGTTTGAAAGAAAGAAATGTATATCTTCCAATCTTTTTCTTTTCTGCCAAGGTTGTTTGTTTATTCTGGGCCACTTTCATTTCCATATTTTTTTTGCCATTGTGTCTTCTTGCCAATTTTAGCTAATAAGAACAGAAAGAAAACCCAGAATCTCAGCTGGGAATTTTAATAGGAACAGCGTAAAATCTAAAGATTACTTTGGCGAACACGGACAGTCTATGAACACTATGTCTTCTAATCCACCAACATGGCTGCATCTCTGTATATTTGCATCTTATTGTGATTTCAGGAGACAGTCTTGTCCTGCCCTTGTTAGCTGTAATCCTACATGCTTTATTCATTATTATAAATGGGACTGCTTCCTGAAATCAATTTTGGGTTGTTCATTACTACTGTAAAAAAAAATACCATTTTTCTCTACATCAATCCTGCACCTTGCTGAACTCGTTTCTTGGCACCACAATTTTGTGTGTACATCTTAGGACTGGACACTTACAAGACTGTATTTGAGTAGAGCTATCTCACACCTCCCTGGCTAGTCTGAGTTTTTGACTAGTTGCCCACACTAAGACTTCTAGAACAATGATGACAAGAAGCAGCAAGAATAGATACATTTGTCTTGCTTTGTGTTTTAAATCAAATACAAGGTTAGATTTGAGATAGATACTTTTTATCAGGTTATAGAAATGCCAGTCTATTTCTACTGGGAGAGGGTTTTAATCATGGAGGAGTGGGATTGACCTCTTAAAGGGAACAATACACGTCACTACTGTGATGTACAAGGAATCTGTGAGGAAGAGAACCACTCTCACTTTAATCTCTACTTGGGTAGCTTTGTGCCTTTGTGCAGCTTTCGTATTCACTGTAGCTAATATTTACCAGTCTGAAGTATGCTCCTAACCTTGTTTTTTAAATCTTGAGAAATATTCAGGTTAAGAAGAATGCGCAAAGATTGAAAATTTCAATTACTGCAAAGCTGGCCTGTTTCTGGCAAGATCTGTCAATAGTTCTTTCTACCAAAAGTCCTTGACCTGAAACATTGGCTATTCTGTAATTTTCCAGGCTAATTAATTTTCTTCAAATCTAATAGCAACTGAAAACTATTATAATGAGGTGATTTGTCCAAATACTTGTATCTTTTCTTTCAGATGAATGAAACAAGAAAAAAAAAAAAAAGGAAAAAAAATCTTAAAAAGGTAATTAAAGAAAACAACAGAAATCCATATATTGTACATTTCATTTTCTGCCTGGGTCTGAATTGCAGTTATGAGCTAACAAAAAAAATCCCCCATGAGTCCTCTGTCTTTCGTCCTTTGCTTTTTCTTCTACCTCAGCATTTGTTTTCCAGTGTCCTGGCATTTTGTTGTTGATGATGGTGATGTTTTGATGTGGTGTGTGTGTGTGTGTGTGTGTGTGTGTGTGTGTGTGTGTGTGTGTGTTCTAGGTCCACATAAGTATCTATTTCATGGACAGAATTTGTCTTCCAACCCTTAATCCCTTTAACAGAAAATGTGTCCTCTATAATTGCAAAGCACACACAAACTAGTTTAGAAATAAATGCCATAGTGATATAGTTTTTAGCTTTATGGTTCATAAAGACCTTTTTAAACTGCAATGATTACTATGGATTTCCTCCCTAAATACATGCACATATGTGTAGGTAAAATGTAAACACAGAGACTATTTACAAATCTAATGTCCTTGAGTCTATACAGATACTTAATTAAGCAGTTGTATTAGAAAAATTGCAAAGATGTAGGAACTAACATAGCCTTTTCACATTTCCCTATCATCTTTTCATTGGGTTTAGCTTCCTGCAGCCCAGATTATCACACTAGACAGCCCCATGCTT
>CABHPP010141967.1:0-67748 GCA_902168425.1 Peromyscus attwateri | reverse complement strand
ACACACACACACACACACACACTTCTAGTCAAGCAATTGTCTTATAAAGATTCTCTCTAAAGGAAAACACATCTTTATCTGAAATAAGAAAAGAAGCCTCGTGCCATCCATCAATCTCCAGAGCTGGCATTCAGCTCACAGATAGACTCTTCTCTTTTAATTTTTAAATCACCTTATCAATCAAAGTGCTGCGTTGTTCTCAGCCTCTTTTTAGCTATTCTGAGTTGATCCTATCTACCTGCTTTCTGCTTGCTTCTTGGGCTTTCTCCTATTGTCTGTGTCTTATAGAAATCCTCCAGAGGCTTCTGAGACATCTGCTTAAAATAAGGTATTCATTTTTCTTTAATAAATACACCAACTGATTTCCTTGGGAAACTGTTAGTGTGGCTCAGTGAAGTTCAGGCCATCAGTCTCCAACTCTGGGTCATGGTGGCATCAGGGCAAGGTGCTGGCAGTGAACCACAGCAAAGGCAGAGAGTTCAAGTTGAAGCTGTAACAAACAGATCTTAGAGGCAATTCCCTTAGCCCTACTATCTCTGCATTTCAGTGAACACCTAGGGAAATAAACTTCATGGTGGCGCCACCACCGTCTTTCCTGGAGGAGAGCAAATGGATGAGCACCTAGCTTTTAGTTAAACATCTCAGACCTGCTTTGAGTCCCAGGAGAACCACTTCCCATGCTGCTCATTTCAGTTATCCAGGGTGGCGCTACGTAGCTCAGTTACCCATTTATCCTGAAGAAAAGCAAGACAGTAAAGTACAATTATTCTCTTTTGTGACATTAGAGAATAAACTATGCACTCCCAGCAGGTTAGAACATTCTCGAGCAGAAACATGTTAAAGTAACCGCCATTCTTTCCAACATTTTGAGGGCAGCTGCAATGAAGTTGGGTGGTGCCGCCTTTCTTCATTTGAAACTGGTTAATTGTGAGGTAATATTTTGAATGTATTTTATAAACTTCATTGTCATTTTTAGGGGAGAAAGCAGACCTCTCCACAATAGTAAGATCCTTGTCATATTCAGGACACCAAAAGGAAGGTGAGAAGAGCAGGTGGAGACAGGTTGTAGTGTGAGAGATTCTGCCGTCTCCCACAACACACAGAACAGCACTGATGTGAGAGATCCTGCCATCTCCCACAACACACAGAACAGCACTGGTGTGAGAGATCCTGCTGTCTCCCACAACACACAGAACAGCACTGATGTGAGAGATCCTGCCGTCTCCCACAACACACAGAACAGTACTGCAGTAACTCTAATGTGTCACCTGCCTGTGTGATTGTATCACATTCACTCTCAAGAAACAGCCATGTAGGAAGGATAGCCCTTTTTATTTAAACATGGCACTCAAAAAGGAACTAAAGTGTTCCTAGGGCCTGTGTATTGTTGCGCCTCATTTTCTTTCATAGGACACAGAAAAATATGAAAGGTTATTTGGCATCGTTTACACTTCCAAGCCCTTCTAAATCAATTGACAATAATTAACCATGTATTGAGATTCTACTAGATCATTATAGACAGATGCTGAGAAGGATTCAATAGTTAAACATGTGTAATTTCTGCCCCCAAAGATCTTAAAATACTGTATGTGTGTACGTGCTTGTATGCATGCACATATGGATAGAGGCCAGAGGTAACAAAGGTGTCTTTCTCAATCACTCTTCACCTTAGTTTTTCAGCTCGCTGATTAGGGTGAGACTGGCTCATTAGGGTGAGACTGGCCTGTCAGAAAGCCCTAGAGACTCTCCTGTGCCCACCATCCCAGCACTGGGATTATCTGTGTGTGCACTGCCATGCCTGGCTTATTTATTTGGATACTGGAGATCTAACCTGGGTCCTCATGTTTGCATGGCAAACACTACTGATTGAGCAACTCCTTAGGCTTCTTGTATGTAATTTTAAGACTTGTGATGAAGTAATTTCGTGTGTTCCGTATTTGGATAGTCATATTAGGAACTGGAGTGTTCAAATGCAGATTTGAAGATGAGGATCAATGTATACACATCTTTCTGGAAATACATTCTTGCACACATCGTGTTCAAGTGTACCTCAAAACAAGAGGCGTGCTAGTTTGTTAAAGAATTGAGCTTTGATCAAGCCATCCAGTTCTTTTCTCTGCCTACTGCCCCACATTCCAACTGTGAAGAGATAAATTGTGAACAAATGTGTACAGAAAATGGGCAGTTGATGACTGTGACTGTCTCCTCTTATCTGCTCTTCTTATCTCTTAGCCTCTGCAGCATGGATCTTGAGACCCAAATTGTACACTTTAGTCTTGGCATAGTTAAATGTGCATGAGAAATTATTAAATGAAAATGCTGGGATGTCACGTGAAGATGCTCAGAATGAAATGAATGGTTTCTTGGGTTGTGTGACTGTTTGCTAACTACATATGCACCAGAGGCAAGCCCCAAGTCACTGCTATCCACCCATCCCCCAGTCCTCAGTGTGCTCATCTTACTAATAGTTCCAACCTCGCCTTAGCACAGGGTTCAAGAAAGCCTTTAAAAGTCTCATTTTTTCCCCCATACTTTTTCCAAACTTCACTTTTGGCATTCCTATTTTAAAAAAAAACATTTATTTATCCTTTAGTGTATGCATTTAATTATTTGTTTATTTTTTAATTTATGTGCACATGTGTATGACTATGTATGTCTGGGTGCACGCCACACGCAGGAGTTGGTCTGATCCTTATACTGTGTGAAAGGGTATCCAGTGCTGGTTTGGCTGGTGATGGATACTGCGGTGGCTGTGGCGGTGCTGGTTTGGTTGGCAGCTGAACAGTCACGAGTGGAAGAATCACGCGCCATGGTTACCAGAGTTAGAATGGGCTTTATTAGAGAGAAGAGGGGATAGGACAGGAGAAGCCAGGCCTGGCAGAGATGGAACAGAAAGAGAGGGGTGCAGAGAGGTGCAGAGAGAGAGCATGGGGGTGCATGTGCGGCTTTTAGTCTGGGATGCAGTTGCCTGTTGATGATGTAATAAGGCACCAGACAAGATCCCCGAGCTGGGCGTATACAGAATCTTTACACTCTGTTTGTTCTAGCAGTGGAACTGAGGTCATGAGGTTTGGTGGCAACTGCCTTTATCCACTGAACTATCTTGGCAGCCTCGATCTTAGCATTTCTGTAATTAACTATCGGTAGCCCCATTTTGTTCACAGAAGCAGCAAACTCATCCAGGACAACACACACATTATAAAATCCGACTTTCATAGCATCCCCTGGCTCTGGAGTCAGTGCCATTATCATCGTCCTGGAGGGACCTGCTGGCTACTTGAAGAAACCACTTATCAAGCTCCTTGTTAAAGACTTCTGTGAACCTTGTTCCGCTTATTTCAATCTCAGGATGCGGGTATTAGTGTTAGTTTGTCATGGCTGTGACAAAATTTGTGAGAAAAAGTACTTGAAAGGATTGAAGAGACATCATAGCAGAAGAGCACAGTGGAGAAAAGCTGCTTACCTTGTAGCTGCCTGGGATGAGAGGGCATGGGGGGGAGGGGAAAAGAAAAATCAGTGGCTGGAGGAGGATGAAGAGGATGAGGAGGCTGTGCCACCATCACAGCAGCAGCAACAGCAGCAGCAGCAGCAGCAGCAATGCCTGAGGATAAGATTTATCTTTCCAGGGGCTGGTAAGATGGGTCGGCAGTTAAAAGTACATACTGCTCTTGCAGAGAATCAGATTTGGTTCCTGGCATCCAGGACCAGTGGCTTTTAACCTCCTCTTATTCCATCTACAGGGGATCCAACTAATTCTCTTCTGCTCTCTGTAGACACCTGCTCTCATGGACACACAGCAACACACAAATGCACACATATAAACATAATTAAAAAATAATAAAAATAAATATTTTTTAAAGGTGTGTTCTTCCATTGTAACCACTTCCCCCAGTGTGACACCTCACAGTCTCTACTCCTGCCCAGCAATGCCATCAGATTCTGACAGTATCAACGGATGATCCCATCGATTAGGTTAGAGTCTTCATGATCCAGGCACTCCCCAAAAGCTGCACATCCGAACACACTTGGAGCCAAATCCTAAGCAGGTGAAGTTTTCTGGGAGACGCTTGTTGTCCAAACCATAACAGCACTGTAGTATTTCATTTTACAGATGGCAAACGAGGATGGGAAGCCTGGGGGTTAGCTGTCATGGCCACACTGCTGTTTGAATCCCAGACTTCGGAACCATTATCTTTTAAATACAGACTTCTTTCCCTCCTATTTATAATCTAAGAGGGAAGCTGAGTCTGAAGAGGGAAAACAAGTCAACGCATGCTGTACTTTAATCAAAGGTAGGAAGCAAAACGGGGCTGAACTTTCCCCTAAATTTTCCAAACAATGCTTTTAAAAACCTCATTTATTCCCGTCTGAGCATTATAATATAACATTTCAGCATTTTCCATTAAAATAAGAAATTACCATGTAGACAAGTAAACTATAGAATACTGTAATTGCTCATGTTTCAGAAATGTCATTGGATCTGTTAGCAAAGAGGCTTGCTATTCTCCATGCCATAACTATTACTTTGTGAATGCATATAGACACTTTTAAAAGTCCTAATTAATGTTTCTGAGCACTCAGGCCCTGAACTCCCACAGCAGCTTCTCTAAGTATTTTGGCGGTTCCCTCTAAGGATTAAAGCAATGCCCGTGCTTCATTCTGGACATACCACAAGTTTCCTAGGTTCCAGAGTTCCAGGTTTATCTATGTTCTTTCACATGACGTACATTCTTGTCTCTACTTTCCCGTTTTCAGGAAGTGACTTCCTACAGATAACATGCCAGGCCTCTACCCTGGGCCCCGTTTTACTTTCCTACACACCAGGGGTGGCAGTGATTTGTTGTGGATGATTGATTGATAAATAAAACACTGACTGGCCAGTATCCAGGCAGGAAGTACAGGCAGGACTCGCAGAGAGGAGAATTGAGAGAACAGGAAGGCAGGGAGGAGGAGACACCAGCCTGCCGTCCAGGGAGCAGCATGTAAAGGCAGCAGGTAAAGCCACGGAACACATGACGACATACAGAGTAACAAAAATGGTCTGAGTATAAGAGTAAGAGCTAGACAATGGTAGGCCTGAGCTAATGGCTGAGCAGTTTATATAATATAAGCATCTGTATGTTTATTTTATAAGTGGGCTACGGGACTGCCAGGGCTTAACAAAATCCCAAGAAGAAAAACCAAGCTGCAGTGATTCATTTTGTTGCAATGAGTTTTCCATCAAGGGTATGGATCCAATCTCTTAAAATGTTGTCATCATTGCTCCACTGCCTGCTCGCTGGTGTGACGCTGGGAGAGCCGGCTACCCAGAACCAATGGACTGCCTGCTCAGCATTCTTAAACTCTCCCTGTAGGAGAGCACATTGAAGGTCCAACATGGCCACCAAATCAGTCACGTTCTCCAATTGATTTTAACTGTAATAAAACTCACATTTTAGACACCCTGTTCCTGCTCTTGTGCCTCAGCTTGCCGTTGAGCAGAAGGAAATGCAATTTACTGTCTTCCAAGCCCATTAGTAAGCAATATTTCACCTCCTCACATGCCACTTCCAACCATTAGCAACTTGGGGGACCTGGAAAAGTGAAGGCAGAACGTCAGGGTTTCATCAGTTATTTGCTGCTGTTCAGCCCCGTGGGGAAATGACCCTGGGGAGGAAAGTTGTGCTAGCCCCATTGTCCTTCATTCGCTCATGCATCAGTTATCCATAGATTGAAAAATTATACAAGGCTTCAAAGGTAGAAGGATGTTCAGCATATACTGCCTGCCAGTGGTAGAGAAGACAGGTAAACAAATGCTCTGGGAAACGTAGCATGCTCGGGAGTGATGTAACAGAGTATATAGTGCCCACAGGGCACAAAGTGGAAACTCCCTAACTTGGGTCCTTGTGGGAGGGGCTAGGAGTGAGCTAGTTCATGCCGGACCTGGAAAAAATGTAAATTGAGCCTTGAGGTTGAGAAAGAGTTGGATAAAAAGCAGTTGGGGAGGGGGGGGGGATGGGTGTAGTAGGTAGCTGTTCCAGCTTTGACCTGGAAGTACTACCCCCAGTGAGGCTTCCGGTAACTGTCACACCTACCTAAGACCTGCCCCGGAGGCAGGGCCAAGACGGGAGCCCCTTAAGACCTGAGATCCGGATGTGCCAGCTCTTTGGTTCCTAGTGATCCTGGATGCTGGATGGTAGACCGAGCGGAGTTCTCCAGAGAACACCACTGGACTGCACTTTACCTCTCCTGGATCCTGTAACCTATCCCTTTACTTGTTGTAAGTTACCCCAAAATAAACCTCCCTTTTAACTACGTAGAGTTGCCTTACTAAATCCCCCATTAGATGGGTATTCTGGTTAAAGACAAAGGATCCTCTAGTGGAGACGATAAGAATGCACTCCCTCTTACAGGGAAAGCCCATAGGGACCTGGATGAAGTGGACAAGCATTTCCTTGGTGTCAAGTCTAAAGCGAAATACCGTCATTTTCCCTGAAGGAACCCCACCATCCCTGCCCTCTCACCCTACACTGTATCTTGGGGAATGATATGGGCCTGTGGGCTGAGATCAAGGGTACCCAAAGCACATGCATTGAGAGTTGGGTGGATAGTTCCTAAAAGGAAGTTAAGATGCAGTTCCTGGGAGATTGGCTGTGGAATTGTGATAATACGTTTTCCACTGAGGCTCAATGAGCCAGCAGGTGGACAGCATCAATCCTGTCAGAAATTACTAGGTGTGAAATCTCAGTCTATCACAGACGAGCTGAAAAATTCCAGATCCCTCTTAGCATGGATAATGGAGTTAGTAAAAAGCTTTCTTCCCAGGGCTGCTCCGACATTACACAAGTAAGCTCAGTAGCAGGCATGGAATGGGCAGAAACTGTCTGATTTCATATCTGTCTGTGATACAGTTTCACCTCTCCTGGAGCAGAGCTGCCTTCCTCATCCTATGACTTCTCATCCATCTGTGACTAAAGGCAGCCCCGCAGAACTGTAGTTACACTCTACCAGTTCTACCATGTAATAAACACCTCAAATTTGGTGACTTAAAGCACGAGTGATTTATGATTTTGTCCAGTTTGTGGCTGGACTGGGCTCAGCTGCATGGTCCTGACACTCATCTTCCTTGGGGTTCACTCAGCACCCACAGTTTCTTAGGGAACATGCCTGGCTCCCGGGCAGGCGTGACCAGAAGGAAGGTAGAGACCCTGATGTGAAGTGCTGTCTTTCTCCAACGATTGTGGGACTTCTACACAACAACTGGTTTGTCTACCAGGGTAGCCAGGTTTCTTTATGGGTCGGATCGTCTGAAATAACAACATTGGGAACTTCCAGAGACTTACATCCAGAACTGGCACAACATCTTTTCTGCCACATTCTATTGATAAAGCACCCAGATTCGGTGTGAGAGGACACACAAGAACACAAGTTTCAATGGGGCTTCCCCCCAGGGACTAGCTGCTCCTTACTTCAACTTTTTTATAGCTTAGGTATGCAATCTCTTATTCCAGACTTTCAGAGTCGAATATTTTATATAATTCAGGGTATTTATTATCCAGCACTAAAGGGTTATTTTAATGAATATACCATATATTACATTTTGTTCTCAGTAGGATTTAGAAAAATACCCCCAACCAGGCACATCATGTTTTTGTAACAAGATGTTTGACCAAGTAGAATGCCCACAAAAAAAAAAAAAACAAAAACAAACAAACAAAAAAAATAGCGTTGTGTAAAGTAAGATCACATCTTGGTGTTTTCAGGGAGCTTTAGATTTTAAATTATGGACAAAACATTATAAAACTACATTTTGAGCCAATGTAACCTCTTAGGGACAAGAGTCTGTCATCTTGTGTGTATGTAACTAGTGTTGGTTTGGGTTCTCTGGGAAGCACACATTCAAACTGGGTTGGAAGTGTGACTGAGTTGAGGCAGGGAATGCCTGTGCAAGATGGAGGGGAACATGGTACAGGTGGGGAAAACCCCCAGGCTAGGACGTAGGCCTAGACACTCATGAAAGGGAACCAGAAAGGAGGGGGGTGGTCTAGGCTCTCAGACCAGGGAATGGTGTCACCCGCTGTGGGCAGGTCTCCCCACAAACAGCCTAATCAAGACAATGCCCCACAGGCCTGCTCAGAGACCAGTCTCCCCAGTGATTCTAGATTCCATCAAGCTGGCAACTGAGATTAGCCACCGTAACTTCCCCAAACTTGTTGCCACTACATGTTCTACAAGCACTGAACACTACATCTATGATGCTAAGTAAATGGTCTTTGTTTTTATGAAGTCTTCCAAAGCAACCATGTAGCAGGGACTGAGTATGGTGAAGGGAACAGAAAAGATGTCTGCAGTGACTCTCACCAAAAGAGCTACCAGCTTTTCCAGTGTGAGCAGACAGCTGTTTCCTGAGGATGGTCAGCCATGCAGACTGGACAAGCTCATTGAAGACTGAGTGTGCTTTTGTCAAGGTTAGTTAATATACCGCATGGTAATTAAGCATCAATGAATATAATTCCCACCAATGCTGGTAATTAGATATGAAATTCCTCTAGGCGTGGTCAAAAAAATGGATAGGGAACATAGGAAATGCTTACTATATTAGCCTTTTCTCAGAAAGAAAGTTCTCTCGGGTAACTGCTGTGATGTCCATTATGTGCCAAAATTCTGTGTAAATCAGTATGCAATAACTATTTTTTTTTCTTCTTCTAGCTGCTTCTGTAGAACCATAATGATAAGAAGGAAGGGGAGAAATACTTTGTAAGGCTCCTTGGCAGCTGAGGAAGAAATTCTGCCGCCACAATAGAAGGGAGATATGTCTTGAATATGGAAAAAGGTGACTAACATGAGCATTTTCTTTCAATAGGCGAGCCTCATTTCTAGATGTTATCTTTCCTAATCCTCCAGCTGAGCCTGGGCTAAGTCAGTGCTGATTCGTCCTTGATAGTATGAGCCCCTGGGGAGTTGACTTTGGCTCACGGCACAGTTCATCATGGTGGGGAAGGCGGTGGTCGTGTCTACAGCCAGGAAACAGAGATGGATGCTAGCACTCAGCTCCTCTCCCCTTTTCTATTCAGTCCAGGGATTCATCCCATAGGATGATGCTGTCCACATTCAGGGTATATCCTTCTTGTTTTGTTAAACCTTTCTGGAAACGCCCTCACAGACATGCCAAGTTGACAATAAAGTTTCTATCAAGTTTGCAATGACGATGAATCTTCCCATCTTGGTGCTGGAGATCAAAATCCACTGAAGAGGATTCAGTGATCATCTGGCTGCCCTGTGATCAGGCTGTGGCTGAAAAAAAAATCCAGCAGGGTTCCTATTCCCTAGTGGAAGAGAAAGCCTTGTAAACAGATAGTCACGACCTAACCGAAGAGACAGCCTCACTGAGGGAAGATGCTGTCAAGATGCTTAGCAGAGACCACGTGACCCATATGTGAAAGGTGAGCCTGAGATGGCTCCACTGGTCAGCAGCTGGGTTAGAATCTTCACAATGGGAAGGGGATGACGAGGCTTCTATCCTGATGGAAGCAGGAGGTGTGGAGGCTGGTCAAGAGAAAATTCAAAGCTGGTGTGGGGAGAAGTTGTGGGAGACAAAGCCAGGCATCAGCCGCTCTGGGAAAGCTCTAGACAACATGAAGGGGAGGTTGGGGTGGGGTGCCTCCTGTGGCCCACAGGCAGCATGGGGCTGTATCCCAGACTGCCACTTTGGGCTGACTTCTCTGAGCTCAGACGCCCAACTCTCAAAGCAGCCTTTTCGATGAGATCCTTCCAGAGAGCCAGCTGTTTCTGGCTATTCATCTTCTTTCTACTTGCTCTACACCCAAACTACTGCAGCCAGCTGGAGGAGGAGTTGGTACAAACAACCCTTGATGCCAGCATGCTAGTCTCCAACCTACCAGTTCCCAGGCAAGAGCTTCCAGCAGCTGCTAGTGCCTCCCAAGGGAGCCCATGCAGTTGTCTGCCCTGGCATGTGGTGAGGGGGCTAGTGGAGACTTACCGTGCCAACCCACCAGGCTTAACCAATGCAGTGACTTCCGAGAGCCAACCAAATTGCACTGGAGAGCGGATTTAGAGGACCCGGAGCTGAGAATCAAGAAAGATGTCCAGCTTAGCGAGAGAACCCTGCTCCCCACCTCCATCCTCACACTCAGGATCCTTTTGGGTCAGTCAAAGCCTTCCACTGTCAGAGATTATAAACTGAACCTACAGGAGCCTGGGAGAACCAACCGAGAAAAGAATGAGTGTGGGTAATACCGAATAATGTCCTTTTCTTTAGTGTGAAGTCAACAGGAAAGGAGAATTGCCAATATATGGCAGACATTGTGCTAAGTGAGTTAAAGATTATATAAACTAATTCTCATCACAAAGCCATTGAGATAGGTATTAATGTCCCTGTGTTTTCAAAGAAAAAACTAAGACTTGGAGAAGTTGGATACATGGTTTAGAGTGGGGCTTAAGATCTCAGAGCTGTCTACCTGGGTGGCCCCAGGAGAAAAATGAAGGGTTTGGGTCATAAAGATGTGACCCCTCATCCAATGGCTAATATTGTCAACTTGACATGGTCTAGAATCCCCTAGGGGACATACATCCGGACATGCTTGTTAGGGGTTATCTAGTTAACTTCTGGATACTGTCTGGAAAGGGTTGTCTTGAGGTGGGAAGTCCTACCTTAAATGCGGGTCACAGCACTCTACAGGCTGGGGTTCTGAACTGAATAAAAAGGAGGAAGATGGCCGTGCAGGAGCGTTCATCTCCCTGTGCTTCCTGACTGTACATGAGATGTGACCGACTGCTTCAAGCTCCTGTTATTACAGCTTCCCTGATGTGGTGGACTGCGAGCCAAAATAAGCCCTTGTTTCTGGAGGCTTGTTTCTTGTCCAGCACTTCCTTACAGCAAGGAGACAAAGTAACTAAAACAGCATCTTTGCTGTGGCTGCATACGGGAGGACTGATTCAGCGGTGTGGGGAGCATTAGTGTCCGTGACAAAGAAACTTATATTCCAGCTGGGTGTGAAGTCCTTGGGACTAATGACAGGGGTGTGTGTGTGTGTGTGTGTGTGTGTGTGTGTGTGTGTGTGTGTGAAGGATGCTTAGCCCTGGAGAATCTGCCTTTCAAATGATATGATCCACTCCCCATCTTGCCAATGAGGAGAAGGGCTAGAGAATGGAAGCTAGCTGAGCTAGCTGTCAGCAGTTCTCATCTACAGCACAGGTAGGCCAGGATCTCCCTTCTCCTTCCTGCCCCCTCCCTGGACATTCTGCCTCAAGGGATTTTTATTCAGTGTCTTTTCCTGAAGCAAACCTGTTGACAGACTTGGGCCCGGTCAGAAAGCCTGTGAGAGAGATGGGTGGATCTCAGCCACATGGCGAGGTGAGGAGAGTCCACGAAGCCAGGACCAAGAGCAAGGTTGGAACCTCAGGCCCCACACATCAAATATACAAACGGATGCCATCTCCAAAAAGCAGTAACTGTCGACTGAAAATTATTTAAACCACCCTCCTCACCCAAAATTCTCATCTCCAACCAAGGTCAGCTAAGGATTTTTGCCTCGACCTGTGCTACCTCAGAAGCCGGAGTACTCAGTGGGATGCAAGGGAAGAGTCACACAACAAACACCGAGGCAAACCCTTCTGCTTGCTGTTCTGTCTACTGATCACGTCAGCTACGCTGACGGACGGACGGGGGCGCTGATGACGTAAGCGATCCGCGACGGAGCAGGTGAGGTTATCGCCCTCATTGCCAATAGTCCCATGTTGTTTCCTCCACCTCCGGGGAAATTTCTCAGAACCAGACAGAAAACTCACTCATTCGAAAGTGTAAATAGCTAACGATGCTGAAAGTGATATTTCTCTTAGGAGTATTTTCACATTAACATTTTAAGGAAGATAAATTAATCTTTATTAGAGAAACAGCAGGTTTTGTTCCAAGGTAGAACACTTTTAAGGATAAACAGAACATTTTGTTAGTGTTTCTTAAATCACACTATACAAGTAGTTCTTTAGTTTCTCAACTAGATAAGTCCTTTCTGCTTTTAAAAATAATCAACCCATTGCTTGGGAGGCAGAGGCAGGCAGATATCTATGAGTTCGAGCCCAGCCTGGTCTACAGAGGGAGTTCCAGAACAGCCAGGGCTACACAGAGAAACCCTGTCTCAAAAATTTAAACCAACCAACCAAACAAAAAACCCAACTCATTCTAATGGTTTATAAGTTCATTAAGTTGCATAGACTTTGGGTTTGGCTAGTTTGGGTGTGTGATGTTTGATTTGAAAAATATCTCTTTTAAATCATAAAGTATTTAAAAACAAAAGAACCAACCAAGAAGTCCTTCAATAGGTCTAGCCAGATAATGGAATAGTATTCAGCACTGAAAAAGAGGTGAGATACCAACTCACAAGAAGAGGCTTGAATAAATATCATGACATTGGAAGAAGAGGCTGCATATTGCTTGCAAAAATGGTAAGGATATGGAGAAAGTAAAAATTTTTAAAAAATCAGTGGTTTCAGGGGTGGGGGCAGTGGGAGGCAAGACTAGGTGGAGTACAGGAGATTTTCACCTCAGTGAAATCACCCTGTATGGCACTAGAGTGGTGGACACATCTTTATAAGTGTCCAAAGTCAAGAATATACACGGCATCATTCTCACCGGGGATACTGACAATGTCAAGGCTGGCGTGTGCAAGGAAAGGGTATATGCAAAATATTTGAACATTCACTTCAGTCATGCTATGAGTCTATAACTTCTCTAAAATACTGGCTTAAAAAAATAACTACAATTAGTTAAAGTAAATCGAATTTTCCGTGTGGATGACAATAATGAGTTAAAATGTATCGAATGTTCACTAAACACTAGGCACTCACATCTGAAAGTAATTTCATACTCCATCTCCTTTATGAGTTGGGTATTATTATCATGTCAAGTTCATGTACAAGAATTCAGGTTTATAGATTCCCAGTCAGTTGCCAAGGAAGCGTTTAGCACGCTGACGTCACAGCTAAGGAAACTGAGCCTTAGAGACAGACACAGCAGGTCTTAAGGAGTCCCTGTCCCTCCCTCAATACTGCCGTCTTTGTAGCTCACAGAGAAAGCAGTATTTGCTTATTTAAAATTCATTATGTTAGGGGATTCTGCTTTCTATATGATGTTTATCAACAAGCTAAGTTGTTACATCTGAAACCAGTATAAATAAGCCCAATTTGGCTCACATCACAGAACAAGACTGATAAGGGCAGTCTTCTGTGATGTTCGTTTGTGGACATGCATAACTATATTGTTTCTTAAGTGGACATGGAAACCACAGTGATTATGGTTTTGAAAAATTCATCGTTGAAACAGATCCAACTCAATTATGAGATTGCTGTATGAGGTTGTGTGCACAGTTCATCAAAGGAGGGAGGGACAGAGGTCATGGAATTCACATGCACACATGATACGGATCAGTGTCTCTCTCGCACGCATGGCCTCACATCTGGCTTGATTCAGAATCAGAAAATTCAAAGTTGAAATACAAAGCCGTTTTATTTGGGTGGACCATCAGGGAAGCACAGCCCAGGATGCTCAGTCAAGAGCTAAAGGAGGATGGTGCCCGAGCTTTGTGTGTATCCTCAAGATCCCACACTTTCCTTCCTTATATGGGGCAAGTACCTCAGGTGGAGAGATCACAGAGAGTTGGCTACACGCTCGCTCTGGTAGTGGCAATAACTTTTTTGAATAATGCATAAAAGGAAATGAAAAACTGTTGTTTTAAAATGATGATGAGACAGACCTTTGATTTTTTTTCTCGGTGAGCCACATACATGGCTTGTGTGTGTGTGTGTGTGTGTGTGTGTGTGTGTGTGTGTTGTATTGTATTAGTGTGTGTACATGTAGGGAGGACAGCACATACACTTGCATATGCATGTCCAGGCCAGGGGAGGACACTGGCTGCCCTCTGCAGCCTCTGCTTGATACAACGTCTCTTGATGAAGCCTGTCACATGCCTGGTGTGGTGGTTTGAATGAGAATGTTCCCCATAGGCTCCTATGTTTGAATGCCTGGTTCCCAATTAGTGGAAGTCTTTGGGAAGGATGGGGAGGTGTGGCTTTGTTAGAGGAGGTGTGTCATCAAGGGTGGGTTGTGAGGTTTTAAAAGCCCACTCCAGGCCCAGTATCACATACTCTCTCTCTCTGCCTGCAGCCTGAGGATCAGATGTGAGCTCTCAGCTCCAGCTCTAGTGCCATATCAGCCGGATTCACTAGCAGATCAAAGCCACCTTGGGGTTAGTTTGTTAGCATATCAAGGCCTATCTTGGGCTAGGCTATGGAGCTCAAGGGTGGCCTGCCTGGGGCTTGTTCTGAGTCCCAGCTCTCATCAGAGCTGTCTGGTGGCAAGCTCAGGCCACATATTATGTCAAGTCACACAGAAAGGCTTTTTTGACTTACACAAAAATGGCTCCATCTACGTTCTAAAGTTTCAAAGCCCTTCTCCAACACACGCCTCCTCCAACACCTCCTGATCCTTCCCAAACAGTTTCATGCACTGGGGATCAAGCATTCAAATATATGAGCCTAGAGGTGCCATTCTCACTCAAGCCACCACACTCGCTCTAGGAGTTCAGCCACCATACTGCAAGGAAGCCCAAGCAGCTACATGGAGAGGACACATGCAGTGTCCTGGCTGAGACATCAGCTTCCTTGCCATACTGGTGGCCTTCAGTTCCCAGGTACCAGGTCACCTCAACCATCCTCGCTGTGCCCCGCCTGCATTTCTGACCTGCTGGCGCCTTCTGCATGATGGTTTTGGCTTTAACCGTGGGTCTTCAAGAGTGTTTGCGTTGCTACAAAAGAAACTGGAATGGAAGACCACACTGGGTGTGACAATTAAGCAAAGCTCCGCAGAGGCTGCAGGTCACCGTGTGACAGAGAGTTATCAAGATGGGGGAAAGGGTGGCTGCAAAAGTCCTCATGGAAAGGTCTCTGTGTCTAGTATGGGCCAGAGTGGCTGTGGCTGAGCGAGTGAAGGGAAGGTGGAGAGGCATTCTGGGGGTGGACAGAATGTGCAGGTGTCTGTAAAGCATTGCAAGGATGTGGACCTTTCTTGTGCTCAACATGGGAAGGCACTGCACGGCTGTGAACAGAATAAGATGTGATCTGAGTTTTCTAAAACATCAATGAACTGCACCGCAATCGGGCAGGGAACAGGGGAGATGGTTAGGAAAATGTTTTCTAGTTCAGAGGGCCTTGGGCTAGGGTGACAGTGTTAAGAATGCTAAGATGTGGCTGTATGTGGATATAGTTTGCAAATAAAGCCAAAAGATATTTGGGATATGTTTTTCAGGGTCAAGATACTGTGATATATTGACTCTCCAGGGTGAGACAAAGAATGACCATAAGATGTGCCTACCTAATCACCATGTGAGGAGGCAGAGAAGACTTTTGTCAGGGAGATGTGGAAGAACAGGCTGGATAGGAAGGGCAGGTCTAAGCCTGAGACTGCGCATTTAAGAGTGCTCAGCCTCGAGGTTGGGCAACATTACCAAAGGACAGAACTGAAGAAAGAGAAGAGCGCCTGTCAAGCCAGGTCAAGTCGGAGAGTGTCAAGGAACCAGCCTTAGGACAGGAGGAAGGGCAGCAAGGTGTGATTTCCCATGGGCGATTAAAGAAAGCATCTCCAGGCAGAGGAAGGGACTGACAGCGGATGAGGTCAAGCAAGAGGTGTGCAGAGAAGCAGTCATTAGGATCGGCCATGAGGGGGACCTCGCTGAGCTTCGCAAGCCCAGTCTGTGGCATGATGGAAGCGTGCAGGGCGTGGAAACAAAATGAATGAATGATCTAATTTCCTGTGTGTATCTTTTAAAGGATCAGGAGTATTTCCCTTTCAGAATATAAAACAAATAGCCTGGAAATTGCCCTAGCATAGCTGTGGCGTTGGCTGAGGCGTGTGCAGGTAGACTCAAGCTCTGATTTTCAGAGTGGAGATTCGGAGTTCAACTCTTCCAGGATTGGACTATTAAGGCACAATCTTTGTTTATTACAAGTAATATGTCTTACTTTTGGTTAAAGACAGCCTCTGCAGTTAGTGTGCTTACGTGGGAAATCTTGATTCCACCACTTACACCTACTTGTAGTATAGAAATTGGGTTATATTGAACATTAACTTGCCAATTCATGGTAAATTTTCACTGTGTGTGTGTGTGTGTGTGTGTGTGTGTGTGTGTGTGTGGCAGGATATTGAACCTTGGCCCATACTGGTACTCTGCCACTGAACTATAGCTCCAGATCAAATATTAGCTTTTATTACTACTAATTATTGCCTGGGGAGAGGAGATGCTTTCTGTGTTGGCTCAAGGTAAATCAGTGTTACACAAGTAAGTATTGAACAGTCATCTGCGGTCTTCCTGGAGGGAGTTCTGTATGTTTGCCTGGTTGTGGTGCTATGCATATACCCGGAGGTATGGGTTTCACTGTCCACTCGTGACCCCAACCATCTTTTGTGACACCGCAACTAGACCATCGGACAGCGCTGCCGTGTTTAGCTTTTGTGCTTCTCTCTCTGGATCAATCAACACACACACAACAACCTTCGCAAAGAGTAAAGGATGGTGCGGTTATAAGTCAGTTTGAGTTTACCACCTTGATCTTATGACTTGAATGTTGATTCTTGAGAACCCCATTGCCCTAGGCTTGGACTGCCTTTGTCCTCCCCACCCCCACCAATCCATCATTAGTATATGTACACACACGTAGTGTGAGCCGTTTGGATGATGGAAGCTCACGTAGTACCGGACTTCCAATGGAGCCGATGAAAAACACTTGAGATGTCTAGAAAGGGACACCTTGAACTACAAAAATGTCCCTCAAGATATTACAGAGATGAGAGATTTTCAAATTTAATATCCCCAATGCATCCATGTGATGTAATCCTGGCCTGCATGAAAGTGTGTATTGCCCTATTGAAATAATGGATATGATAGATTAAAAAGAGAGAGACGCCTCACTTAGCATCCACAAGTGGAAACAATTGTCCAAATTTACACAAACCTCGTTATTCCACATTAGCCTCATCGTTCATTGGAGAACAAAAATCATAGAACACGCATCCTCATATGTGTTTTGCTGTTCACACCTCAGATCACAGATGCAGTTCATTGGGAGATTGCTTTCCTAGCATGTGAAGATGCCCTGGGTTTGGTCCCAAGCTCTGGATAAGTAGGGTGGAGTGGGTCTTGCCTGTAATCCTAGCCCTCAGAAGATTGGGTCCAAAGGATCAGAAGTTCAAGGTCATCAACAGGATGAGCGTGCCTGGGCTCATCTCAACATAAGGAACAAAGAGAAAACCTCAGAATGACTTTTTCCTGGCTGATATGTTTGGTTTAAAAGCTGGACTGTGGGCTGATAAGACAGTTTAGTGAGTAAAGACACTTGCAACCAAACCCTCACTCCCCAGGGTCCTCCTGGTAGAGGTATAGAACTGACTGAGCGAGCTGTCCTGTGAACACCACACGAACGCTCATGCGATGGCACGTGCCTCCCCGCAACAATTTAATAAAATGTAAAAAATAAAAAAGTAAAATCTGTACTTTATTCCACTAGCTTCCAAATCGAGCTTCTAAAACCAAAGTTAATCGTGAGACCATCTCAGAAATTCAAACACATCCTTTGGATTCCTGCCTCAGCTTCCTCACTGTTTCCAGGTTTCTCTGGCTGTCCCAGGAAACTACAAGTGAATATGGATGATGACTCTGACCAGTACCGGCCTGCACAGCAGGTGAATTGTGTACACCAAGGTCCCAGCCCTTGTTTCTATGTGAGAAGAGCCCGGAGCCCTGTCCTCCGAATGCCTGCTACTCTAGATGTAGATAATGGGCTGAAACACCTGCGTCCTCACTTGGAGGCCTGTAAGCAACACAGAGCTTTGGGCCTGTCCACATCTGGTGGATCAGAATCTTCAGCCTCCTCAGAGGATCTGCACACTTCTGAAAAGGGGAGAAACAGTCTCTAAGAAACTCCGCACTTAGACCGGAGGGAACTCCCAAACTGCTGGGTCAGCATGGGGACTGTGAGCCTGCATTTGCAAAACTCATCTTGGGAGCCATGCAGGTGACTGACAGCTCTGAGGACAGCTGTACAATGAGCCTGCATGAATGTTCGTCCTCCCTCATTAAAAAGGTTCAAAAGATGCTGTGCGGGAGAGAGTCCACATAATGACCTTCCGGCTGTCTCAGCATCAACTGTCTTCTCAGAGGCCCTGGCGCCTTCGCATATTAAGTTAAGCCTCCTCTCTTGCAGATTGTCAGCTCTTTGCTTCTGACTTTTAAGCTGCACCCCATCCATGAGGTTATTGGAGAAAATATATCAGGCACAACAAATGTAGGCAGGTACTTAACGAAACAGGTTTAAAACACCTTTGAGAGACCGGCCCAATTGTTAACGGAGGCATGGCTTCTGAGTCACTGAAATTCCGTGTTTTATATGTTCTGACAGTGTAGGGGAGGGACAGAGTTGGGCACCCGCAATTAGACTGTGTTCACAAGCACAGAGCCGCTGCCTTCACGGGGAGGTCACACACACTAGAGATGTGCTTGTTTGTCTTCCCGGTGCTTCTGAGGCAGCAGCTAAGGAGAATCTCAGTGAGGCGGAGCTCTGGTCCAATGTATACATTACCCTGAAAGCTTTCCCAGACCAGCTCAGTCGCTCTCCTCCGGTTATGAGAGGCGGTGTCTGGGAAAGACAATGGAAACGGCACTTGTCAAGGGAGGCTCTCTTCAGTCACGTGTTTCCACACTTTTTTGAAGTGACAATAGAAAGCCAGTTGGAAAACATAATAGCGAAAGACACCGCTTCCAATCCGTCGGCGAACTTGAGGGTGAGGAAGATGTCTGACAGGAGAGATTGTGTGTGAGCATCCTTCACTGCACCAGGAGTCCTTCAAAGGCACCTTTGGAGCAAAGATCAATGAAAGCCAACTCTCAGGAAGCAGCACAACCCAGACCCTTCCTCTCCTTCACTCGCTTCGCCTTTGGGGAGGTGCAGATTTAGCTTGGGACAAGATTTATGATTCTGAAGGTGTGATGAAAGACAAGTCCTGGTCGGCTGAGCTGCAGGGGCGTGAGGGGATCTCCACAGACTTCATTTTGATGCTTCCTAATCAGTTCAGAGTCCCCTTTGGTGTGTAGGAGGCCAGGTAGACAGCCCTGAAGAGTGAAAAGGCAGATTCTGGTGTCGGGCTGCATAAGAAGCTCACACCACCTCTTGAAGGGTCTCCAGCTTGACTGGACGTTGATGCTCTTCTGATGTCACTCCCAGTTGATCAGAGTTTCAGACTCCTGGCCCACCTACTTGACATCTTATTAATATTCTTTGCCAATCAGGATTGATCATGTGAAGATCAATCACTATGTGAAGAGCTAGCATGGAGTTATTGTTCAAGAAGAAAACACAGAAGACTGATTTCATTTGTTAATCTATACTTACATACAACTTAGATTTTTCTTGGAAATGAAAAACTTTAATTTTTTTTCCTGGAGTCTGTGGCTGAGGCCACATGTCCATAGGCATGCCAGGGACACACCTCCTTGAAAAGCTGGAGTGGTCTAAGAATGAAAGTCTTCCATTTTTAATAACTGAATGAACCAACTGCTAGCTAAGTAACCTGAGTTGTTTTTTTTTTTTTAATCAACAGTATACACTGTCAGCTCAGACACTTTTCAGAATTTAGCCACATTACTGCCATGAGTTAGTCTAAAGGGGGCATCTATTGACAGCATCTACTGGCTTAATATCTCAAACTAATCACACTTTTAGTTTATAGGGTTTTTTTTCAACCTTTTCGAACATGAGTGTTCTATTTTTTGAGTAATATTTTTGCCTTTATTTATGTATTTGTTTATGTGTATTTATTTGTTTGTTTTGTGGGGGGGGGGAAGAAGGGGGTGTGCATGTGTGTAAAGGTCAGAGGACAACTTGTGGGAGTCGGTTATCTTCTTCCTCCACGTGGACGTTCAGCTGAAGGGAGCTCCCCAACACCTGGGTCAGCAGAGGGATTGGGGGCTATTTGCATAACACATCCTGGAGCCCTGTTTGTGACTGAACCTCATACTGTTATTCATAAATGGTCCCAGGGATTGAACTTAGCTTCCAGGCCAGGCAGCAAGCACCCTTACCTGCTGAGCCATTTTGCTGCCCCTAAAATAATATTCTTTAAAGAATGTTTTTATTGGAAATAATTCTACATTTATGGAAAATTTGGAAGATGAGGTAGTTTGAATGAGAATAGCCCCCTTGGGCTCATATGTTGAATACTTGGTCCCCAGTTGGTGGAACCATGTGGGAAGGATTAGGAGGCATGGCCTTGTCAGAGGAGATTTGACACCAGAGGCAAGCTCTGAGGTTTTCCTGGTGTGCCTCTCTCTGTGTGCCTCATGGTTGTAGATCAAGATGTGAGCTCTCAGCTGTCCTTTACTCTGATATCGTGAACTCTGACTCTGTGAGTCCATTAAAACCATGAAATGGTTTCTTTTATAAGTTGTCTTGGTCACATCATTTTATCACAGCAATGGAAAAAAACCACGAGAGAAGACAAGAAGAAAAGGAAGAGCTTTACTTAACACCCAAATTCATTCATTTTCCCTCATTTGCATCTTCACTTATGCTCTTTCTGTATCTCTCTCAATAAATATTCTTATTAAAAATGTAAAGATAAGTAGTAATGTATACCCTGACCCATGGTCTTTAAATACTTCAGCATTTCTTAAGAGTATGGGATATTTTTATGTGAAACTGCGTTGCTTTGGTACCTTAAACTAATCTATATCTGTGTTTGGTTGACCCAGAGGGCCCTTTCCATAGCACATTTCTCATTTCTGGGGTAAGACCTAGACTAGGTAAGGTGTTGGGTTTGGTTATCACGTCTTTCAATTTAAAACACTTCACTGAATTTCTTTGCATTTTGTGACATGCACGTATTTGAAGAATGCATTTCATGCTGCCATCTTTACTAGACTGTTCCTTGTTTTTGGTTTGTCTGATTAGATTCAGTTGGGCAGCCTGGCCTGGGCAGAAGCACAGCACGGAGGGTGCCCTGTTAGGATTGCCTTTAAAGTCAGAGGCAATTGCCAACTCTAACTTGATCTGAGTTGGTTTTTTTTCTCTCTTCCACAGGTACTGCTGTGGATCAGGTTCACACAACAGCTACAGTCCCAAGGGGGTATGCTGAACACCTTACCCACAGCACCTTGAGCTGGGCCAATCTGACCACTTTCAAGAGTCCAGGGAGACAGAGATTTTGCACCAAAGTTGAGCAAAGTGACTTCATTGCAGACAGACAGTGAGGGACAGTGGGAGCCCAGGACCTGTGGCAAGCCAATTCCTGGAGGTTCAGGAAAGCTGTGCATGCCTCACTTACATCTCAGCTGAGGGATATGGCTAAGAAGCCACGAGACTCCTGAGTGGAAGTCATGTAGGATAGCCTGGGCTGAGAAGGACAAGTCCAGAGCCCTGGTTTTCCAACCAACCCCTCTGTTTCTCTAGGCTCGATGTTCTGAGCACATTCTTCAGTGGATCTTGAGAAGTACCAGTAGACAGGGGGAAGAACTGGCTGGGTGCAGAGCTCCTCAGAGAACTACCCTGAATGTGTTTAATGTGTATTTGGGAATAGCTTGAAAGTCCATGTCAGTGGCCTCTTGGATGTTGACTTTCCTTGTTTTGAATTTCATTCTCTTCTGTCACTGCTCATAAATTGTAGAGTGACAGTCTGGATTGCGTTATCTTTGTCCCTCACAAGGGCCCTTTCAGAATGTGCATGTGGGATGTTCATTTGAAGAATGCCTTTTCACATTTTGAGAAACTGTAACCAACAATACCATCTACCATGTTCCCTCCAGCCCCCCCCCCCCAAAGAGGAGCCAGGAGCATTTATTTCTATTTATTTCTAGTACAAAGCTTGCTTATATAAAATGACTTCAAGGTTCCCTTTTGTTGAATAATTAGAAGGTTAATGGTTCAATGAAAATTCTCTTTCCTCCTTGGATTTTCAGAAAGTTCGTGGCTATGTTTAATGCTTAATTATTCTAATTCAAATGGAATGTATGTAATCTTTCTAAAGTGGCTCTAAATTTTTAAAGTTTTCTATTAAATTGCCTTGCAGCAAATGTATTTCCACATGGCAGGACTCGTGGCTTGGAAAGTGGAATGTGGGCTTCACACATGAGCTTGGTGTGGTGTGACTTGAGTGGCAGACCTAGCCAGTTCACCTCTTTCTCTCCGGCTCCTTTTCCGTCAGGTGAGTGCTCAGTCTTAGGCGGGTCCTGGTGTTACCACCCCACTTTCTACAACAGGACCAGCGATGTGAATATAGGGTTGGCTTTCTGCGTGACTGAAAACCCTCTTAGCGCCACTCAGTTTCTGCTGCCTTGACACAGTCTTCACACAGGGGCCCTTAGCCCATCTGTTCTCACCTTTCCCCCTCTTGGTGTCTTTGTTAATTCAAACTCATGCCCATGCTTCTAGGTTCGTGCACCACTTTTAACAAACCTTCCTACTTCAAACATTTGTGGATCCCAGTAACAAAAACAGTATGGTCCTACGCCAGACTTTCTCCTTGTTATTTGTAGAGTGGGATAACTTGCAGAAGTATTAACCTGGGTTTTGTTTTGGCTCCTAAAACAAATATATCAAGAACCAGTGCCATCATGGTGTCCTCTCTCCCCGTCCCCGCTTTCTTAGAAGGGCTGAGGCCTTAGTTATGTTGGCCTCAGGTATTTGTGTTTGTTTGCTTGTTTGTTTGAGCCAGGGTCTCACCATGTAGCTCTGGTTGGCCTAGGACTCTCTCTGTAGACCAGGCTAGTCTCAAACTCACAGAGATCCACCTGTCTCTGCCTCCGGAGTGCTGGGATTAAAGGTTTCACCAACATCACCTGGCTTTGCATCAGGTATTTGAAGAGCTAAACGAAGACAACGTTTGGAACCACCCCTCCCTGGCTGAAAGTCTTGATAATTCTAAGCAAGCATATTCTCTGACAGGGAAGAGCCTGGAGAGATGGAGTTAAAAGAATGTAGTTTATAAAGCCAGACGGGTCCAGTATTGCTCTTCCTTGGGGAGGGCTCAGGTTCTTTAGGGGGAGGCCCTCTTGGCCTAGGGAGCTCCCAGCACTGGAGCTCTAGAATGTGTAGGACTTTGGACACAAGCATGTTATCGAAAGAGTGAGTACTGTGAATAATTGTGCATGTGCGTGTGCATGCATGTGGAAGCCAGAAGTCAACCTTAGGTGGTGTTCCTCAGAACATGGTTTTCTGAGACAGGGTCTCTCATTGGTTAACCTGGAGGTTAGATTAGGCTGGCTGGCCAGCAAGCTCCAGGGATCCACCTGTCTTGGCCTCCCCAGAGCTGGAGTCCAAGCTCACGTCACCACCACCAGTTTTTCTCTGTAGGTGCTGGGGGATCATACCCAGGGCTTCACAGTTACATGCTTTACCACCTGAGTTGTCTCCCCAACCCTTTAATTTTGATATTTATAATTATACAGTAATATATTTTTGTAGATTTCTAAAAATGAACACACACCTATTCGAGTTATCATGATGTAGAACAATTCCATCACCTCCAGAGTTCCCCCATTTTCCCGCCACCTCTGGAAATCATTGATTTGTTCTCCAGCACTAACTTTTGTCTTTTTGAGAACATCAAATAAACAGACTCATAGGGTATATATCCTTTGGATCTGGCACCTTTCAGTCAGCATGTCTTCAGCACCTGTATCCTGTTCCCTGGCATAGATGAACCACAGTCTGCTCACCTGGTGGAGAACACTTAGGCTGAATCCAGCATTTGACCATCACAAATAAAGCTATTATGAACAGTCATACACAGGAATGTGTGTGTGTGTGTGTGTGTGTGTGTGTGTGTGTGTGTGTGTGTAACATTTCTTTTCTGTACATTTATGTAAGGTTTTCTATCCAGGCATGAGATTTCTGGGTCATATGGTAAAAGTATACCCAACTTGACACAAAAAAATGCCACACGGCTTTTGAGATCAGCTGTATCACTAGCCATGGGTGAGAAGTCTGGTCACTCCGGATCGTCACCAGATTTGGTATCATCAGTATTTATTTTATTATGGTCATTATTTTGGTATGAGACACTGTCTCCTAGAGGTTTTCATTGCATATCCCCAATAAAGTCCTGAGATGTAATATCTACTGATGCCTCTTCTGGTGGGTGTGTCATTGGTAGCCAGTACAGAACAGAAATAGAGATGGGTTACGTGTTTTTATTCTCAGATGTTTGTTGTTATGACCACTGCAATGGGGAGTGAAAAGGCCGTAATGACCAAGAATGAAATTATTTATAATGGGTTAGCACACAAGATGTCGGCGTCTGATTTTAAAAGAAGTAACTGAAGAGTTCTTACAGACCCAATTGTAGTAGAATGCCATGCTGTGGTGATACTTGCTTTGTGCACCCCAATAAAGTTTATTTGAGGACCAGAGAAAAAACCCAGCCACTATAATAAACATAGAGATCAGGCAGTGGTAGCACACACCTTTAATCCTATCATTCGGGAGGCAGCGATCCATCTGGATCTCTGTGAGTTCAAGGCCACACTGGGAACAGAGCTAGGTGTGGTGGCACACGCCTTAAATTACAACACTAGTTAACCATAAAGGCCTGGAGGTCTGTACAGACAGACAGGAAGTGACAGAGCTGGGCAGGAAGAGGAAGTGAGATGGCAGAACAGAAAGGCATATAGGCGTGTGAATACAGGAAGTAGGTCTCTTTGGAGGCTGAGGAGTTGGTGAGGTGAGGTTAGCTGTGGCTTGTCCTATTTCTCTGATCTCTCAGCTTTTCACCCCAATATCTGGCTCTGGGTTTTTTTTTTTTTAATAATAAGATCGTTTAGCAAATCGTCTTACACCATGCCCTTTCCTTGTAGGGTACAGACACTTCAAATCTATATTATCTGGTACCCGTACCTTATGCTCCTCACAAAGGTCACACAGAGGCCACTCAGCATCACATGGAGAAAACTTTAGCAGCAGAACTGCAAAGCTCCACAGGCACTGAGGTAAGGAAGGGACAGAAGAACCAGGCTGCAATTTGCTAGTGTGAGGTGGATTAAAGAAGATTTTTTTTCCTGAGACAGAGTTTCTCTGTGTATCTGTCTGTTGTGGAACTCACTCTGTAGACCAGGCTGGCTGGCCTCTGCCTCCTGAACACTGGGATTGAATGCATGTACCACCACCACCCAGCTATAGATGATTTCGATAAGATGACTGATAGGGACTATCCATGACTGACACAGACTATCCACTCTCAAAGGTGCTAGAACTAAACACGGCTAGAACTGAGTATCGCCATGTGCAAACCAAATGTCTTTCCTCTCCTGGTCCCTGGAAGGAATTCTAAAACTTATTTTGAGATTCTTTCTTTACACACCTTCTCCGCTTGGCTCTGGGAGTCTTCACTGTAGGACATGAGTGTGGCAGCCCCTGCTTCCTGCTCCAGGCCCCTCTCACTGTGTGATTAAGAATTTGTCTGGTTTCATCTTGGATTTTTTGGCCCAGAACTTGTAAAACCATTGGAACCTCGCTGGGTGATAGAAGTCTTGGTTACAGCTGAGGCCTCTTGCACATTCCTGAGCATATGCTTGGAGGAGGCTTCAGGATTACCACTGATCACTGTGACTAGAAGATTGAGTTTTGAGCCAGCCCTATGTGTAAGGGTGGAGGAATAGGGGAGGGGACTGAGTTAGAGCCTGTGAGAGTGGCTTAACCAATCCTATCTGTGTGGTGCAGCGGTGATATAAATCCAGACCCTGGATTCCTGGCTCATGAACACACTGCTGTTCCTGTAGGGCAATGCCTTTGGAGCCCTTAAGGAGAAGAAAGCATGGATGGACACTCTGTGTGATCTGCACCTTCCCCAACCTTGACCTCTATGTGTCCTTGTTTGGCTGGACCCACCTGTATCTTTTACAATGAAACAGAATTATAACTATAGTCCTTTCCCTGTGTTCCATTCATCACTTTAAGGGGTTAAACCAAAAGAGGTCATGAAAAGCCCTGGGAGGTGCATTTTGTTGGTCAGATGAGGCTGGATGGGTACTCTGCTTGTGGCTGGTAGCTGGGAGCAGTCTTGTGGGGGACTAAGTTGATTACTTTTGGGGCGGGGGAATGTGCAAGAAGTTACTCTGGTTGTTCAGCACCAGAACTGAATGACAGTCTACCAGTCGGGGTTGATCCGGGTGACACTACATTATACCAGGTGACTGCACAGGCCCATAGTTGTGGTGCCAGAGCACAGGTGCCAGCTGTTGCCTCAGAGTCCTCTTCTGCAGCGCCTTCTCTGCTACAGTACACTCCAGGCCGACAGTGCAGAATCCTGTGACTATCCAAGAACCCGTCTCGATGTGTTTGTGTGACTGACGTTCAAGGAAGGGAGAAGCCCTGGCTGCCTTGCGGGTCCTTCAAGGCAGGCACGCGTGATGAGGCCACCCCTTGATTCTGTCTGCTTTGCCTTTTCTTTCTCGGTGGCACCTAAGTCCGGGCAGAGGCAAGGTTCTTCCTGCACTGAACAGAGGTGTAGATGTTTCTTACTGCTGTTTTAACCTCCACAAAGCAAAGAGGGCTGCTCTTCACAGTAGCCCAGTAGTGGAACCGACCTAGGTGTCTGTAATGAGCATGACAGGCCTGTTATGTGTGTAGACACAGAGTAGTCAGGATGCTCACTACCCCCAAGGCTGCACCTGATCACCAGAACCCAGGGACATCACTTACTCAGGATCATCAGACACAGGTCTAGACCCCATGATATCCACTGGACAGTGCATAAGCAGAGACCAAGAGCAATTCTCTGCTCTGCACCTCTGGAGAGCCGCCACCTTAATCTGCCCTGCAGCTGGAAAGTGTCCCCCAGGATCCTGACCTTTAAATCAGAGACGTCTGTTAGAGACTGGACCTGACCTTCAGCTAAGACAAGTTGCACAGAAGCTGGATGGCGGTGGCACACACCTTTAATCCCAGCACTCAGGAGGCAGAGCCAGGTGGATCTCTGTGAGTTCGAGGCCAGCCTGGGCTACAGAGTGAGATCCAGGACAGGCTCCACGAAGAAGACTTGTCTTGGAAAAAAAAAAAAGATAAGTAGCACAGGTGGGCAGGTTTAGGACCAGAGTTAGGAACTTTGAGTGTGAACCTTGAATGATGACCATCAGCATGATAGAATATAACTTTTGTTATACCGAGTACGCACATCTACCTTCTTGCTTGCAACAGTGTCCATCAACCGAGGAACGGATAAGAAAAATGTGATAAATACATTATAGAATGAAGTTCTGTCATTTGCAAGGAAAGAAAAATGGACTCAACCAGAGACCGCCATATTAAGAGAGACAGATGTCCCACTTTGGCTCATTTGTGGATCTCTGATTTCATACAGAAACAGGAAGAATGTAGGTTACAGGGGAAAAAATGCTGCATATACCAAAGGAGATCATATACATGGAGACGATGTGAAAATCAAAATGAGACTGTCTGTGGGAGCAAGGCGGACTAATGGGGAGGGAGAGGGGTAGAAGGAGGACTAATGGGGAGGGAGAGGGGTAGAAAGGGGGAGAGCAGCGGGGTGTAGGGGATATGCTCAAAATACGCTTATATACATGCATGAAAATGATATTATGTAACCCCGTATAATAGAAATCATTTTTAAAAGAAAGAATAATGCCTGGTGCCAGTGTCTTCGTGTGGACACCTGCATTGCTTTGCAGAGAAGCCTGACTGGACTGGTGAACCTCCACCTCAGGCTGCCTCTGGCCACAGAAAGCTTCCCGGGCCCCCCCATGGAAAGCTTCCTGGCTTTCCCATGCAGCCTTGTCCAGGGTGAGTTCCCTGACTGCGCACTCTCCTCCACGTCTCTTCCGTTGCTCCTCCTTGCCCTTCGGCTGCTGCTCCAGGCAGGGTGACACCAACACTGTGTTCCTTTAGAAAAGGGGGGTGGGTCATCAAGGAGCGCTCCCTAATAAGTCACGTGCACCCCGAGTGCGTCCATCAGCCTTAAAGGTCACGTATTCCTGAGCTGTGAAGACTCAGGAGCAGAGCGGAAGCCCTATGCATAAGCAAAGCTTCTCCCTGCACTCAAAAGTAATTTAAATGGCTGGGAAGAACTTATCTCTGCGGTAAAGGCTGCACCTTTTTATGTATGTTCAACCTAAGGAAAGGACTTCAAATCCTCCCTGGCATTTGCCTTGCAGAGCTCTTGGGGGGTAATGGGCCATGGCGTGCTTGGAGCTCCTTGGAGCTGAGTCTGATGCTAGTGTAAATGTATTATTATTGCCATTAGGAACGTGGTGGTGGTGGTGGTAGGGGGGATTAAATGCGAAAGATAAAAATCGCTGAAATCTATAAGGAGAATGTAAAACTGGGCCCAGGAAGTCTCACACTTCAATTAAATTAAATGACCACATAATGCCACATTCTAATCCTGTGTGCATAAATTAACATAAAAACAAAATGACACAAATCTGCTGGCATCAGCAGGAAATTGAGGGGCCATTAGTCATTACCCTTTGGAAGCCCCTCTCATTATGATTCAGTGCCCAGGATCTTGACAACCGCAGAATGCTTAGCAGTCGTTTTGTGGGTAAAACTGTGCTGCTGCCTTTCAGAATTCCTCCATCTAACCCCAGTCCAGTTTTTTCTCTTAACGTGAGGCCTCTGCTGGGACACTGGTGCTTGAAACCTGTCCCCTCGATGGTCCCGCCGGTGCTTAGAGGGTCTCCAAGACTCTGCAGAGCTCTAGGACTTGGTCTTTTGTCGAGAAAGAGGCGAGTGATGGTTATCCTGTGCCACCTCCTGCTTTTCAGTTCCTGGTGACTTGGGTCCCCATGGTCCTGGTGGGAGGACACACACAGGAGCTGTTTCAGCTTGGCTTACAAACTTTCCTAGGTGGGATTCTGAACGCCAGGGTTCTGACACCCCTCCAAGTGCTGGGACACGTGTGAATAGATGTGTTTTGGATTTGGGGGGTGGTGGTGGTGGTGATCTCTCATACAGTCTCCTGAAAGGAAATCTTGGGTTTCCTATTAGAAAACCTTACGGAGAGAAAACAAAATGGGCTGTGTCTAGGCTTGTCAGTGTCTCAGAGGAAGGGAGCATCCTGATTTCAAACTAACATTTAGGTACATAGCAGGAGTTATAACCGGTGCCCTACAGAAGTTCAGGCATGTGTTAAGGGAACCATGGAAACAGCAGTGTGCTCACCTGTTTTCAGGGGTGGCCAGGCTGCCTCCTTCCTGGTGACTCATCCTTAGGGAGGAGCGGACAGGATGCACGGGGCCTTTCCGAAAGAAGGCAGATGGTTCTGAACGCGGCACCACATTGTCTCACCACAACTTCTCTGGGGAGCCTCATGCCAATGCCTGTGACCTCTGTGCCTGTGTTAGTTTGGTAAGAATGGCCCTCATCAGCTAGCATGTTCAAAGGCTTGGTCCCTGCTTGGTGGAACTGTTTGGTAAGGATTTGGAGGTATGGCCTTGTTGGAGGAGGTATGTCACTGAGGTGAGCTTTGAGATTTCCAAAGCCCTGCCATTCCTGGTTAATTCCCTCTGGGTGCCTTGTGGGTCGTTGTAAGCTCTCAGCCACTGCCCTGACACCAGGCCTGCCTATCTGCTGCCATGCTCCCCACCATGATGGGCATGGACTTCCCTACCCTCTGGAACCATGAGACTCAAATTAAATGCTTTCTTTGGTAAATTGCCTTTGTCGTGGTGTTTTGTCACAGCAGTAGAGAAGTAACTAAGACAGTTCCCAGCTCTTTAGAGGTCCTCTAAGGGATGTCGTTACACACGGAGAGTGGCACTCCCATGTCCCTTGGGCACTGACGGCTGCTGTGGACCCAGATGAATGATGATATGCAAGTGTCCCCTGGGCCCACGTCTGTCTGTGTTGCTGTGACTGGATTCTGCAGACTCACAGAAATGTCCCTAAAGTCTGTGCCCAGAGAGGAAGGATCCGTGGACCAGTGTTTAAGAGCTGGGAACCCTGAATTATTTAGCATTCATAGGCTTGGTAGTGCTTGAGAAATCTGGAGTGCACAGATGTGTAGTTTATGTGCTCAGTTTTACCTCTGGATTCTTCAGTAAGTAATAATTGAGCATCTGTGATGACTGATACCCTGCCAGACTCTGATGTTATAGGTCTCCAAGTGTAATAGCCGTTAGACAATTATCTCTAATAAAGAGATTATTACCAGTAACTAAGTCTGGTGGTGATGATATGAGGAAGAGGAATCCAATGATAACTGTCATTTGTGGATATTAGTTTACGTGTATGCAGTGTGTTAGGTATAAAGAATATATCGTTCCTAACATCTAACCACTAATCTATGAGACAGTGCAGAATGCCCATCTTAAGGACGCATCAGAGATGGAATTCAGATCTGGATTCCTATGACTCCACCATGTAACCTGTTCCACAGTGGGTTGTTTGATAGAACAATCTAGAGTGTAATGGAAAAATGATGAGAAAAAATCAATACAAATCTTTCAGACAAGCATTTTTGAGTGCGTGATCATTCAGACATCGGAAGACTGGACATAGGGGTCCTGCAGCAGTCCTCACTGTTTCTTCCACTGAGAAGCAGAATTCTGAACATTTCAAAATGTTGAACTGTCCCAGCAGCTTGAAAATGATGATGATGAAATGTCTGTGACTTCATCTTGGTCTCTTGGGGTCCAGTAGTGGCCAATGACAACTCAGTCACAGGCAGCCCAACCTGCATGTTATATCTGATACGTAAGTCATTGCGTTTTTTTCTTTCAGTAAAACAGAAATGTATACATGGATTATGAAAAAGAAGTCATTTATGTGAATAAAGGTTGTCTAAACTGTGAGATTTCCTGGCTATTTTTTTTTTGGTGTGTTTTTAAGATGACCAAGATTAACAGGCCAAACATTTCAAAAGAAGCAGGACTAGAGAGAAACTGCAAGTTAAATCATTAGACATCAATTATAGTTCAGTCTGGAGAGAGGACAGCATCTTTGTCCAGATGATGTAACCCAATACGGAGAGGACTCAACTTACATCCCACCTTTCAGGAGCATGTTTATTTTCTCAGGTGAAGCACACCTTTGCATGGACTGGCACCTCCTCAGCCCTGTCAGGAAAAATAAGTGTTCTTCCAATAGACTCTTCTTTGCCAGCGTGAGATAAACTCAGGCAATAACCTGAAAGTCAGATGTATAGAGCCACTTAAGATCTGCAGAGTAGAGGAAAACGTGCCCTAACCCTAAATGAACTAAACTACTCACTCAGTGGCATCCCATCCTAAGAATGACAAGATGTTTTCTGACACATGTTTATTGCGACAATGGTATCCTGGTTATGAGTGTCTCCAAATGCTTGCTCTTTGAGAAACAAACACCTATCCCTCTAATGCTCCAGAAAATACATGTAACGAAGCTGGTATCATGGAATGACTCCACCTCACACTTTTACAGTTATCTCAGCTCATAATAGATTCTCCCCTCCTCCAACCCCCCCCCCCAAGTCAGGGTGGTTCATATTCCACAGGAACAACACTCAAAGGGACAGTTTTGTAACCTCCCTCCTTACCCCTCCCCAAACCAAATCAGGCTTACCAGAGAAATTCTGGGTTTTGCTGCCAAGAACTTACAGATATCTGACTTAAATGCCTAATTTTAGGATTCTGAATGGAGCCGAGCACTTGGGTTGTGAAAGACAACCGTGTGCTTTTATTGCAGCCCCCCACTATACCATGCTATTAATTCACACTTGATTATACATCATGCCTACAATTCCATTTCTCAGCACAAATGCAGTCCTCAACAAAAGCTCAGCCAGGGTTCCATTCCTTCCCCTCAATACACATGCGTGCCTTCCATTAATTTTAATGTAACTTACGTGCCAGCAAAAACATCCATAAATTCAAAAGATAACTACTACTACTTCTAGGGCTTTCTCATTTCAAAACATTAATTTTTTATAAAATATGATTGTCTGGGCACAAAAATTCTTTCCATAATTTTCTTCCTAAATAGACAAGCGAGAATGTGTTGTATTATAATTTCAATCATTTCAAAGCCCAACATCTCCTGTGGATGAATTTACTTTTCATATCTTGATTTATAAAGCAACATAATCAACTTACTCTAATAACTCTTGTCTTCATCTATTTGGACTGTTAAATCAAAATAGCAAACACCAGTGGCTTAATCAACCACGGAACTTCAGTTCTCACAATTTGGGGGGCTGAAGTTTGAGGTGGGGGCACCAGCAGAGTTGAGCCGCCTTCTGGGTGGTAGACTGCTCATCTCTTGCATACTCATGTGGTAGGTGAGGCAGGCATGGTCCCCACTTTTGCCCCTGTCATAATCTGAATGCACAGAACTTAGCAGCTCTGCACACTGGGGAGGGTCATAGGTGGAATGTAATGGGTAGATATGCGTTTCCCTAGCAATCTCTCTCTTTCTCTCTCTCTCTCTCTCTCTCTCTCTCTCTCTCTCTCTCTCTCTCTCTCTCGGTTTTTTGAGACAGGGTTTCTCCGTGTAGTTTTGATGCCTGTCCTGGATCTCGCTCTGTAGACCAGGCTGGCCTTGAACTCACTCTGCCTCCCGAGTGCTGGGATTAAAGGCGTGCATCACCACCGCCCAGCACCATATCTCTCATAGGGACACACAAAACCTCTGTTTCTTTAGCTGTACTCCTACAATAGCACCAACTCCATTGCTTTGGGCTCTACTCTCCTAGACCAATAACCCCTAAAGCCCAAACCTCTAAATGCCATTGCATTAACAAATGAGTCTGAGGGGACACAAGGACAGTGGGGACCCTTCCCAGTGCTTGCAGGGCTTCTGAGCTCTGTGCATTCAAACTATGACAGGGACAGAAGTGGGGACCCTGCCTGTCTCATCCACCACCTGCTGCTGCTCAGTACGTAGCCTCTGTGGGAAGCTTTGCACCTGTCTGCCCCTTGGTCTGTTTCTTGCTCTGCTATGGGGTGTGCATGACGTGCAAGCATGTGTGGCGGATGTTCAGAGAAGCCAAAGCGTTTTCCCTCCCTTTCTTCCTGCTCAGGGCAACATACTCTAAGGCAACTGCATCTCCCCCAAGGCTCCAGTCTAGACAGGCCCTAACTAGTCCCGGCCTCCCCAGGCTCCCCGTCCCTGGATTGCAGGTAACACCATCTCCTCCAACGGCCTGGAAGGTCTGGAGACTAGTGTCGTCTTCTGGTGTTACTTCTCCATCCTCCCTTACCATCTCCATTTGGTTCTGCGGCCTTTGTCCTACATAATCAGTTCCCAGTAATGTAATTATTTCTCTTCTGATGTCCTAGTTAGATCCCGAGAAAATACTTGTTGAATGATACGCTTTGTAAGATTTACAGCTCCTGCATCTTGTTACAGGTAGCCCTGCAGCTTTCAGGGTACTGGCTCCCTGATGCTCGCCCCCAGACTCTGAGGTGAGGCCCTCACATCAGCCATGTCACACAGCATGGGGGACTTTGTCAGAAACATCAAAATGAAGATCTGTTGCTCCCACGTCACACCTTCTGAATCAGAAACCCGGGGTGATTTGAATGCCTCGACCCTCTGGTAGCTTTGATGCAAGCCACTTTGAGAACCACTCCTCTCCAGGGCATACGACCCTCCCCAGTGGTGGGACTGCAGAGCCCCAGACCTCTCTGTGCTTTTGTAGGAGGCCAAAGTGTTCCCTAATGAGACCATCCCAGCTTCTGAGCTACACCAATTAATAAGATAAGTAAAGCGCTGCACTGTATTGATGGAACTCATTAAGTCAGAATTCTTTACTAACTTCAATTAATTCTTCCCAATTATCAGCCGAACTTCAATGGAATAGCTTTTCAGTTTAACCTGAAATTACCCTTTACAGACAAGCTAATTTACTAAGGTTGGCAATATTTGAAGTTTAAGAACCTTCCCCTTGATTAATTATATTTCCACATCCTAAATCCGTGATTAAAAGTGAAAAGGGCCAGACGTGGTGGTCCACTGTAATCTCCTGCAGCCCTAGAACTTGGGGGACTGATACAGGAGGATCATGACCTTGAGTGTAGCTTGGCTGCATAGTGAGTTCTGTGCCCATCTGGGTTATATAGTAAGACCTGTCTTTAAAAAAAAAAATGGGAGTGTGGTAGGTGCAGTTGAAAGTGGTTTCAAATTTATCTGAAATGAGTATGAAGAAGTGTTAATATCAATGGACTCAGTACCAACACACACTTTCTGTTTTAGTCATCACGCATCTGTTCTCATAATAGGACATTCGTTCCTCATGGCAAGACTAGGATGTGGCCAGTTGTGTCCTCTTTTGACACATGAGGAAACGGACTCAGAAGTTACCCAGTAACCTGAGGTCACACATCTGGAAGCAGAACTTAGCAGACTGTGCCAAAGTCCTCCTCGGCATCAGACTGCTTGAATGACTCACCAGGGGCCGTGTGTACGCCATTCTCTGACAGGGATCTTAGCATCCTTGATGGACACAGTTCCTCCTGATCTCCCCCCCCCCCCCCCCCCCCCCCCCCCGTGTGAAGTTTTTAATGAGTGGGAAGCAGACACAGAAAACCGAGCAACGAAGGGGTACATGCAGTGATTGTGAGCGCCAGGGACTGTTGTGGAGAAAGCAGGTGTAGAGCTGTGCAGCCGCTAGTGGTGAGGCCGGCGGATGGGGCAAGTCTATGAGAGCGGGAAGGACAAAGGCTGAGTTCAAGGAGCAGGACAGACAGCCCTGTGGAACAAAGGGAAGGTGTGCAAACAGAGACAGGAGTGTGTGGGAGGTGATGGTAGCCCATGCAGAACCTGGGACTCTGGGGAAATGAGAGAGCCTGAGGCGGGATGTCAAAGGCAACCACGACAATGATACAGGAGAGGTCCGGGACAGGCAGGACATGGCCAGGTGATGAGTCCAGGTAAAGAAACTCAAAATGCTTCTCAGTTGAAATGATGTGTATGGAAGACTTTAAAAGAGTTTGACAGGCTAATGGAGTTATGCACTTAATATATTTGATTGTCTTAAAACTTTTTCATCAAATTAAATTTGTTTTTTGGATTTCATTTATATGTACTTTATTTACAGGATTTCCACTCCTTCCTCTTCTCCGATTGCTCCCATGTCATCCCCATCAAATTTGCCGTCTCTTTTTCTTTCATTATTATCATTTTATATATATGCATATATGTAAACGAATAAATGTATAGCTACAACCTGCTGAGTAAGTCTAGTGTTGTTCAGATGTGTGTTTTTAGGGCTAACTACTTTGTTAGATAGCCAGTGAGGGGACTCATTTCTGCGGAAAACTATTTCCTCCTCTCTCCGCAGTCCTTAACCACCTGTGCCTCTTCATTTAGGGGAGGGAAGACAAACAGGAAGAGGAAGCCCCATAGCGGGATGGAATCTTTGTCAGTTATACGTTCTAACATAGGATTGATATCTAGAATATACAAGGAGCTCAAAAAACAAAGAGTCAAGAAAACGAACAACCCAGCTAAGAACTGGGCTAGGGATCAGAACAGGGAGTTCTCAGAAGAAGAAATATAAGTTGCTAAGAAATATCTCAAAAGACATTCATCATTTTTAGCAACTAGGGAAATGCAAACTTATACAACTTTGAGATGTCGTCTCCCTTCAGTCGGAATGGCTGTGACGAAGAAAACAACCTACAACAAAGGCTGGAGAGGCTGTAGGGAAAAGGGGACATTCTTCCACTGTTGGTGAGTTGCAAGCTAGTGCAGCCACTCTGGAAATCAACATGAAACATTCTCAAGATGCTACAAATATATCTACCATAAGCTACAGCACTCCTTGACATATGCCCAAAAGACAGGACATTCTGCTGTGTGGGATATTGTACACTATGTGAAGCTGTGTCGCTGTGATTGGTTTAACAAAGAGCTGAACGGCCAATAGCTAGGCAGAAGGTATAGGCGGGACTTCAGGCACAGAGAGAGGAAGTGGGAGGAGATAATCAAGGCACAGGGAGACACTGATGAGACCTAGTAGGAGTTGGACACACAGAATGAAAGGAAGGTAAAAAGCCATGAGGCGAAATGTAGATTAATATTAATGGGTTAATTTAAGTTGTAAGAGCTAGTGGGACGAGCCTAAGCTAAGACTGAGCTTTCATGATTAATAAGAAGTCTCCGCGTCATTATTTGTGAACTGGTGGCCCGAACTAAAATCCAGCTACCTCCTACTGCATAGATACTCGCTCAGTCCTGTTCACTGCTGCTCTATTCAGAATAGCTAGGAAATGGAAGAAACCTATCTGTCCTTCCACCAATGAATAAAATGTAAAAATGTACGCACATATGAAGAAAAATGTACGAAGCTCTGGTGAACTTTGTATGTAAATGTATGGAAGTAGGAGGCGTTACGTGTTACTGTTTCCCTTCTGTGGTTCATGTCCTGTTCCATTATTGCATGTCGTCTTCTCTCACCTGATGATTAATAATTACACTACTATGCAAATTGTACTTTGTTTCCTCTGTGCTACGCATTCTTGCATTTTTCTGATTTGGGTTTTTTTTTTGTTGTGAATTCTTTGCCACCATCTTTTTATGTTGGTGGACCCCTCCCCCCCCCCCCCCCCCCAGTGCTCACCGGCTATCTTGTACTTTAGGTGACGTTCTTACACTTGCTGAAATTTTGAATTGGGTGGGGGTGGGGTGGGGGGAGGTGGCAGGGAGAAGATTTTCAATGACTGAATTGTTTTGTGAGCTGAGTCCTTGAGAAAATGAGTGTGTTGTTGGAATTTCACAATTGTCAGTGTCCATGGGAAATATTCCCTTTAAATGATTCTTCTAAAGAAGAAACACAATATCCTACCCAGATGTAAGTTTGTTGTCTGAGAGCTGAGTGGGTAAGAGGCTGTCCAAGTCGTCAATATGTACACTTTGTGGCAATGCTCCAGTCATCTGAAAGGTGTCTCATATCCCTTCTCATCTGTGCGCAATATCCCCAGATCTCTGCTTCATTCCATGCAGAGGCTAAACATCTAAGCTTTCATACCTATCATAGGAAAGAACACTTACCTGGGGGTGTGGCCTTGATGTGGGATCTAATTGGTTCTTTGTACAGTCATTCAATCGTCTCGTCTTTGCCCCACCCACTCTCTTAGTGCTGTCTGTTAAGGCAATCCAGTAACTTTGTTTCTTGATATTTCTGGGTCATGGATCAAGTTACAGTTGACTTTGCATGTCTGTGGGTGGTGAATCTATGGATTCATCCAACCGTAGACAGAAAGCATTGGGGGAAAAAAGTTCGTACTGAAAATGTGTGCTTTTCTTCTTGATATCATTCCCAGTTGATTATACTATGTCGGCCGGGTGTTGGTGGCGCACGCCTTTAATCCCAGCACTTGGGAGGCAGAGGCAGCGGATCTCTGTGAGTTCGAGGCCAGCCTGGGCTACCAAGTGAGTTCCAGGAAAGGTGCAAAGCTACACAGAGAAACCCTGTCTCGAAAAATCAAAAAAAAAAAAAAAAAAAAAAAGATTATACTATGTCAATTATTTACATAGTATTCACACAGTCCCATGTATTATAAATAATCAAGAGGTGATTGAAATATATGGAAGGTTGTGAGTAGGATCTTGCAAACACTGTGCTATTTTTTAATCAATTGTTATTGCATGCATATATGTATGTACACACACACACACACACACACACACACACACGTGCACGTGCACGTGCGCACGCACACACACATATCCAGTTGAATCTGTAGAACGTTACTTGTATGCATGTTTTCACTGCTGACCATTTGGCACTGAACAACTAACTGGTGTGCTCTTTCCTGGGGAAGCCACCTCTCCGACTCCCGTCTTTCCTCAGTTGCCTGTGGTTCTTTGTGTAGGGTTGAGGCCTCATGGGCTTTTCTTCATCCAATTTGGCATGTTTGGTGGTGACATCCTTGTTCGGCTCAGGTTTGGGTGGGCATGTTGGTGAGACTTTGAGGGTGCAGCCTCTGGTGTTACTGGGAGACACGATCTCAAGGCAAGTCCCTGACTCTCTGGCTCTCACAATCTTTCTGTCTCCTCTTCTGCTGTGTCCCTGGCTACACTATTTTGCATAAGGGGTTCAAGGATCTGCAGACTTTTGTATTCTTGGACTGTCATCAAGCCAATTCCCCATGGATGTAGTGGGACAGTTGTGACTCTTGATGAATCTACCCTGTAATTGTGGGGCACTCAAGTCTGGTCACAGTAGTTGCTCAAAGGGAAATGGAATCTTTTAGAGACCAAGCAAACTGGCTGGGACTTTGATGAAGGATGTTCTGAGTCATGACAGCGGTATGCAGAAGTCTATACCAGCTGGGCGGGAAGCATCGCTGGACAGCTGCTTCTTACTCCATAGCTCAACACAATGCTCTCTTTGCCATGAATTTCACAGGGCTTTAGGTGAAACCCCAGAGTAAATCACGGTCCTTACAGTGAAGGTCATCATGACGGACTTCCTTCAGTTGAGGTGCCACAGTCCCCGCCCCACATTTCTCTGATTTTAATACACCGAAGCTTGTTATTAGATAAACAAATAGCAGCTGCGGTAATCAGGACCCAAATTAAAGCAGAGTCACATAAAGTAAGCTAGCTGCATTTGACACCCTAATTTTGGCTCGTTGTGTAAAAAGGCTTTATCTCGAGACCCTTCATTTCCTACAAGCCTTTCCTGTTTCTGAGATGATGTAATAGAGATTTGCAATGGTGGTCTCTCTCTGACACCACCCTATTAACATAGTTTGGTATTTCTAGAAACAAGCATTCACCAAGGGGAAATATTTTACATATTTCCAAAAATGTCTTAAGGGTTTCTTTTGTGTAGCATCCATTAGTGCCTTTGAGCTTGTTCTGTACAAGCCTAGAAACAGAGAGCTGAGAATAAAATCACTACAATTGCTACAATTTTTGCCCCAGTGCTCAGCACTTCTTGTAAACAGAATGTGTTCCATTGTTCCAGTACCAAGGAAAAAAGAAAGCTAAGAGCCTCAAGATCCAATTTCAACAAATTCCAGTTCTCACTCTCCAAAGTGAAAGAAAACATCTCTATTGATTTCTGACATAAACAAGTGGATCAAAAGCACTTGCCGCTTTTCTTCAAAGTTCCCCTCTCCCTCTCTTCTTCTTAGTCCATTGCTTTACCTGCCTTTGATTGGCTTGTTAGAGAGAGAACTTACCCACCCTCTGTTCTGAGTTAGTGTTTTCCCTGGTAGAATTGTAGGGCTGTAAGGATCTGTAATCAGGTGATGCGCAAGCGTTATCTCAAACTGGCTATGGCCTGGTCTGGTGTGCTGGAAAGGCTGACTTTATGGCCAGGATCCTGCTTTGGCTCACAACTTCACATACTGATGGGCTGGCTGCTCTCATTAGCAAAGATGCCACTGCCCTTGAACAAGTATGGAAGAAAATGTGGGCACTGAATAGTAACATTTTATCCTTTCACCGTGGACAAAAAAATGTTGAAGAGCTTGTATTTGTTATAATTCTACAAAGCTTTTTGTTGTCTTTTAGGATTTTATTTTTTATTTGTTCACTTTTTTTTTTCTAAACCAACATTCAGCTGGATGTGGTGGCAAACGCTTTTAATCCGAGCACTAGGAAGGTGAGGCAGGCAAATCTCTGGGTTCGAGGCCAGCCTGGTCTACAGAGTGAGTTTCAGGACAGCCAAGACTAAACAGAGAAACCCTGTCTCAAAAGACAAAAACAACAATAACAAAAAAAATCAAGATTCAATTCACATACTAAAAATTCACCGTTTTGCAGTGTACATTGAGCGTTGTTGTTTTAGTTTATTTATTATCATTTTCTAAGTCCAGAACGTTCTCATCATCCCCATTAGAAACTCAGTCTGTCAGTAGTCACTACCTGTTCCTCCAACCCCAAATCCTGACTGACAGCCACTTAGCTACTCGCTGCCTCCATGGATTTGTGTATTCTGGGCACTTCTTATAAATGGAGTCATAGACTATGTAACCTTTTGCATCTGGCTCCCCCCCCCCACCTGCCATTTGGTGCTTTCGAGGGTCATCCTTGTCATAGCAGACACCGGGCACTTCGTTTCTGCTTTATGGCTGACTGACATTTCATTGTATGGATATAAGACATTTTCATGACATTTTCTTTATCCATTCATCAACCTGTGGACGTTTTAGTTGTTTATACTTATTGTCTATCATAAATAACGCTGCTATGAGTGTCCATGTACTCTTGTGTGTACATTTGTGGTAAGTTTTTGAGGAAATTCCAAATTATTTCTCAAAACCACTGTAACACTCACATTCTCATGAATGACAGCTCCTACTCTATACCTGTGCCAACACTTGGAACTGTCTTTCTGATTTGTGGTCATCACAGGGATTGTGCAGTGGTATATATTATGGTTTTTATTTACACTTTCCTAATGACAGTATTTTTTTTTTCAATAGGGTTTCTCTGTGTATTCTTGGCTGTCCTGGAACTCACTCTGTAGTCCAGGCTGGCCTTGAACCCAGGGATTGGCCTGCCTCTGCCTCCCAAGTGCTAAGATTAAAGGCGTGTGCCACCATCGCCTGATACAGTGACAGTATTTTTGAAAAATTTTCACATCCTTATTGGCTATGTGTGTGTGTGTGTGTGTGTGTGTGTGTGTGTGTGTTTGAGTGTGTGAGTGCATAAGTGCGTTCTAGAGATCTATCAGTTCAATCTTTTGTATATTTGAAAATTAGGTTGTCTTTTAGTTAAGTTGTGTGAACTCTTCAGACACCTAAACTCTACCAGACATATGAATTGCAAACAATTTTCCATTCTGTGGTTTTTGTATCCCTTTCTTGATTGTGACCTGTGTAACACAAAATGTTTCAAATTTCAATGAATTCAAATTTATTTATGTTTCCTTTTTTTAGCTTATGCCATTTACATACGCTTGCACACATGCATTCCCTACAATGATACAAAGCTAAAAACTAGAAATATAAGTTAAGATAGTGATTTTGCTTTTAAGTTAATCAGAGTCTTGCATGAACAATTGAGAGATATGAAGGTGCCTTGAGGAGTCTTGTTTCTGTAGAGATCCATTACCCCTTCTTCTGCAGGACTTTGCTCAAATGTCACCTCCTCAGAGGGACATGCATGGACACCTGAGAAAGGGCACTCCTGTAACGACTGTTCCTCACCTTCATCTTCACGGCTTGCTAGTTCTTAACTTTATCTTTTTTCATCCAAACATAAGTTCCAAGGAGAGAGGTGCTTTGTGTCTTCACTGCTGAGTACCAAGTATCTCTGATAGCCCCTGGTACATAGTGATACCCAGCGAAGAGTGACGTTAAAAGCAAGTACCATATCACAGACAGAGAGATGGGCCAGCTCTCCAGGAGGAAAGGATAGAGAAATCCATGTAAGAACTGGGAAAGCTTCAGCAATGTTTTGAAATCCAAGTTGATGACAGGGTATTCTACTTTCATTTCTGCTGCTGTGATTATGTATCATGACAAAAAACCACAGGGGGGAGAAAATCTCCACGTGGCTTACAAGTCTAGGCGAATCCATCACCAAAGGGAGGCCAAGTCGAGAATCCACGCCGCTAGTCACACCCTCTTCACAGTGAAGGGCAGAGAGAAATAACACATCCATACTGCTTGCTTGCCTGCACTAGCTTTCTTCTGTCTTATCCAGCTCAGGACCCATGCTCTGGGAGTGGTGCTGCTTCCAGAACAATGGGCTGGATCTTCTTGCATCAGACAGTAATCCAGACAATCCCCTACAGACACTCCCACAGGTCAACCTGATCGACATAGTTCCTCAACTGGGACTCTCAACATAATGATGCATGGACCAATTCTACAAGCATTCTACTAGGATGGAGGAGTCGGATGAAGGCCCATGCAGGGGTGCTTTAGGGAAGTGGAGTACAAGAGAAGAATAGACAGAGTCATCAGGAGTCCTTCCATAACGTTGCCCCCGTGTCTGACCCAAGGTTTTGGAAAGGCCAAGCCTTAGGGTGAACTCCAGACTGAAATGCCCGGTCTTTAAGACATTCTTCAACATCAAGAGTCCAGAATTCTGCTCCAGCAAGGAGGGCTCGAGATATAACAAGTGTTAAGTGTTTTCCTTACACACAAGAGGCCTTGAGTTTAGTCCGCACACAAAACGGAAGATTAACTTTCAGTGTCTTTAAAGTGAAATACTATTTTCTTCCTTTTGAAGTAAAATATAGCATGCAGTCATGAACCCATCTTAAGTGAGTTCTTAATGAAATACACGCGCACACACACACACACACACACACACACACACAGAGGCATGCCCGAACACCAACCACTGTGATAGCCACCTAGACAGAAGCATAGGCTGCTTTGTTTACTATAGAAGCCTCCCTTATATACTTTGCCAATCCATAATCTTTAGATGAATCCTAACTTCTCTAGACACCGACTACTTTGTCTTGTTTTTGCACTTCGTGTGAGTGAACCGATGCAGTAGTCACCGTGTCTAGAACGTTTTTCTTTTCTCAGTGTAATGACTGTGAGCTGCTTCTGTATTGTTGCACGGATCAGCAGTCTTTGCCGTCTGATGGGTAATATTACATCACTGGATATGTCAAAATTTGCCTATCCCGTCTACTATTAAAGAACGTTGGGAGGTTAGAGCTAGTGGCGGTTATGAACAAAGCTCTACGCTCTATGTCTTTGTTTCGTGAACATAATCACATTCCCCCTTGGCGTGCACTAAGGGGCAGAACTGTTGATTCACAGGCTGGCCCTCTGTCCCACGGTAATATCCAAAGGCGTCCGTTGTTCCACAGTCTTTCCAACAGTCGCTTTATGCACTGGCAGAACATATTTTGACATGTAATTCTCCGGGATAGATTATATTGATGTTTTCTAATGCTTGCTGTTTGTTTGGACATTCTTTTGTGGGGAAGTGACAATTGTCTCTTCAAGACTTTCTCCAACTTAAATGGGGTCCATTGGCTTTTCTCTTAGTGGTTTGTAGAGGTCTTTACATAGTGTGTGTGTGTGTGTGTGTGTGTGTGTGTGTGTGTGTGTGTGTGATAATGGAGATTGGACATGCTAGCCAAGTGCTCTGCCACTGAACTAATTACCTCAAGCTCTATTCTGAGAGAGGGTTTTTCCTCGACTGGCCTTCACCTTGTGATCCTCCTGCCTCAGTCTCCCACGCAGTAGCATTAGAAGTATGTATTACCACACATGGCTTCTGTGTATACTCTTAATGTTAGCTACATTATATTAGTCTTGTAAAATTATACCATGAATAATTATGTTTGTCGTGTGTATATGTGTATAAAGTATGTAAAAGTATATAAATACAACATGTGTAACTATTATTTGTACATTAACAGATTTTACAGAAATCCAATTTATTGTTTTTTTCTTAATACTTTTTTTTTCCAAGACATTGTTTCTCTGTGTAGCCCTGGCTGTCCTGGAACTCATACTGTAGTCCAGGCTGGCCTTGAACTCAAAGAGATCCTCCTGCCTCTGCCTCCTGAGTGCTGGGACTAAAGGCATGCGCCACTACTGCCTGGCCTTAATATTTTTATATGCTATTTAATAAACATTTTTTTTGAGACAGGATCACTTTGTACAGCTCTGGATATCCTGGAACTCACTCTGTAGCCCAGGCTGGCCTTAAACTCACAGAGATCCACCTGTCTCTGCCTCCTGAGTGCTGGGATTAAAGGCATGAGCCACCACACCCGACCTCAAACATCTTTTTCTTATTCCAAGTTCATAAAACATTCCCTCCCTTCCTCTACCCTTTTGGAGGAGGGGATGGGGGGGTTAGTTGGTGGCAGCGGTGGGGGGGGGGGGGGGGGGGCAGGAGGCTGGGGGAGCGGGAGGAGGGATGAGAGGGGGATCTGCAGTTGGTATGTAAAATGAATAAAAAAATTTCTTTGAAAATAAGTCCCTCCCTTTTCTGCAGGAGGATGATCGTTTTAGTTCTTACATTTAGGTCTCTGATCCACCTTTTACAAAATCACATTTTGAGGTTAGCATCTAAAGAAATGGACGTCATCCTGATAGCCTCATCCATATGTGTTCCTGTACTCTGTTCTGTGTTCCCTTACCTGCCGCCTTCCCCCAGACCCCTCCTGTCCAGCTAGTTCTCTTCCCCTCAGTGACATGTCCCTCTGCTTCCACTTTCCTGTCATCTATAAACACACGACTTTATATGTCTATATCTGCCTTTTGAGACTGTTTTAATTCACTCAATAGACTCTCTCCAGTTACATTCATTTTCCCGCAAACAATACTTCATGCTCTTTATGGCTGAAAAATTCCATTGTTCACTTATACCACATTTCCTTTATCTGTTTCTCTGTCATTGGACACCTAGGTTGGGTCCATAACTTCGCTATTATAGACATTAATGTCTAAGTATCTCTATGGTAGGTTGACTCAGAGACCTCTGAGTCAACACTCAGGAATGGCACAGCTAGATTATGGGGTAGATCTAATTTTCTTTTTGCAAAATCTTCATGCTGATTTCCTGGCGACCGGACTGGCTCACAGGCTCGCCAACAGTGTATAAGGGTTCGAGTCTGGCCACATCCTTCCAGCACGTGCTATTGTCTTCTCGATAACCGTGATTCTGAAAGGGGTGGGGTTGTTCTGTTTTTAACAAATGCTCTTTCTCCAAGTACTGTTGTTATTATTACCTCACTAGGTACTTACAGCAGTCCTGGGAGGCTAACAGAGCAAGTAGAACCTGCTTTCCGGGGGCTGAGCCTGAAGTCCACCCAAGCCCACCCAGCGGACGAGGGAAAGAGCTAGACCCCACAGCCAGTTCTGACAGGGGCGCTGCTAGCAGAGCTTCCAGCAACAGTGATTTGTGTTGTTGATCCTAAAATAGAGCAGAGAGTAGGATAATTGCCTCAGAACTACGCTTCATTTTTAAACCCATAGCCTAATTTGGGGCTGACTACAGAAGAGCAGAAAATGAGATCTTGAAAGGGAGATGGGCTGTTACGAGGAGTCAATTTCTTCCTATTGGTATAATTAATGAGATAAAACTACTTTAAGACTTCTTTGAGTTGGAATGGAAGTCAAGTAACTTTGAAATTCCTTCTTATGCTTATTTGAAAGTGGAACAAGAATCCACCACTGACACGGTCCTAAAGAAATTGCTATGCTGTGCCCAATAGCTGGGTGGTACATGGCAACTATCATCGTGGACACAGTGGGGCACCAAGAACCGAATTGGTCAGAAAGGTGTTCATACCTGTTAGCTCAGTGATCTCATCCCCAGAGAGTTTATCCTACACGTTCTGTTAATATTGATTTTTTTTAAATAGTGAAAGCAGAATCGAAATCTGGGAATATAGGTTGAGTATTACACACACACACACACACACACACACACACACACACACACACACAGAACAGATGCTTTATTAAAATATTATAATTAAAGTTGCTAGACACCAGTGGTGCGTACTCAGAGTCATATTAATGCATAGCTCTCAACGTCGTCCCTGATGACGTTGCTCAACTCACCCAGAGAACAGAGATGCTCCGTCTCTGCACCCAGGCTGGGTCTCTGGGAAGTGAGAGGGGCAGCTTGGTGTGCCTGGGAGGTAAGCTGTAACCACTCCTTCCCTTACAGGTCAAAATCTTTCATTCACTGCTTCCACTATTCCACTGCCCTTTTACTTAAGTATAGATAACCCCAAGGGTATTAGTTAGACGTCATGAGCCTAGCCCCTTGATCCCAAACTGCAAAGCAACAGCAAATGTCACCATCAGCAGTAGCTCCCACATGGTGTGTATCGTTTATTTGTTTCTCTGGTGATTTCCAACCACATGCCCAGTGTCCCAGCCCTCAACAAGAAATAGAAAGCCTCGATGCTTTAGCAGGAGCCTGGTGAGAACTCCGCTAACCAAACAGCCTGTACCTCTATGAATTTTCAGCACCACAGGGTGAAAGGGAGAATGAATTCTTTCGAGATCACTCTTTATTACAGACTTGGCTCGGCTTGTAACAATGTCTTACAGGGCAGAGGGTGGAAATGGCATTAAAGGTTAAGTTTAAAAAAACTAGAGCTGATTCGAGTGACAGAGATGTTCTTATATGAAGAAGGGAAGCTATTGTATTCCCCTCCAGACCCCAGGCTGAGTGTGCATGTGTGCACTGTAGCTGAGGCTAGCTTGCCCAGACATCTCAGACCTGGGCAAGTATGAGCAAACAGCTTGAAAAGGGACCGTTCAGGGCTTTTGTGCTCTTCACAGGGATACATTTTTTCATGATTCCTCAATGTGAATGCTAGGTTGCAACTTTCACTTCCACACTCAGCTTGCATTTGTCTCCTGTCTCCCCCTCTTTTTCTAGTTCACTCTTGGAATTGAGTCTTCCTTGGAGGATTAAGAAAAGGAAAACATAACTCTGGGCTGAGCTCATTTTTCCATATGTTACATTATCCTGGGAGCCAGAGAGCTTCTGCACAGCCAGATCTGTGTTCTGCTGGGCTGCAGGACATGTCAGAAAGAGCCAGAGGTGGGTGACCCCAAACATCGCAGATTTTAAGCCTTAATCAATCATATTTTGCTCACCAGAGTGATCAGTTTGTTGGACTCTGTTTTAAGATGGCTCTGAGGGAGCACAGTTATTCCACAGACCTTAGGGAACCCCATTGTTTCCCAAGGGCTTAATAACCACACTGTGGCAACAAGCCTCTCAAAGAATTATATGGCTTTTCTTAAAGCATTCGCCTCCATTCCTGAGGTAATGAAAGTGATCTGAAAAGGAATTTTCTCCAGTAACAAGCCCTGAGAAATAAGTACCCCCTTGCACTCTTTGTATTTTACTCCTTTCTATAGGCGTGAGATGTTCTTCATACATCTGAGCCCCACAATGCTTTTACTGTCTGTTGTTCGCAGTGCCAAAGAAAGACAGCTTCAAGGAATTGTTCTGTATCGGCTAGACCTTGAGTGAGAAGCAGAGGGAGGGGAAATAACTCAGTACATTGGAACAAGCCTTATTTCCTACGGACTTAGGAAGCAATCTAATTGTACTACATGTTCGGGGAACCAAGAAAAATCTAGAAGCCTGAAGCGTGATGCATGTAAATCCAAATCTGTGCTTGCATACTTTTTCGAAGTCTGTGTTGGCATACTTTTTCATCAGCACGCTTATATGGTCACAGAACTGAGCCCCCCCAATCAGAGCATACACAGTGTGGTGTGTCTCTCCTAAAACACTCAAAAGAAGACGGCAGCTGGACACAGAGGCAAACACTGTATGTGCAGTTCCTGTAAAGTAGATCCCCAACATGGTGGTTACAGGAAATGATACTGGTGTGGGGTGGAGGGAGTTACGTATGAGCTTTGGGAGGTGAAAAGGAGCAAACAGGAACAGCTCAGGCACTGGAGAACAATACCCACATCATCTACCCCTTTGGCTGAAGCGCTGTTCATCTACCTGTGGTAGACACGGAGAAGAGGATGAACATGGACACTAAGGGAACCTCCCCCAAGCTCATCGGAGTCTCCATCAGGTATTGCCAACCAACAACTCACACTCAGAATGAGACTTTCTGTGGACAGTTTGGAAAGCTGCGTCTACTTAACAGATTTAGAACCCATGTGTCTCTGGGTCTCCAGGGCTCTGCCTCCTGAGTGCTGGAATTAAAGGCGTGCACCACCACTGCCCGGCTGCTTCCAACCTTTTTTATTTGTTGTCTTCATATGCATACTTTTCTGTCTGGCCTCAGCCTCTAAGGTAGGGTGATATACTATATAAATATTGGTCCTGTTCCCAGACGCTGGCACAGCATGGAGCTCCTGAAACCCTTATATGTAGCATGAATCTTAAAAGTTCTTATTAATAAAATCAAACCTGAGCCAGGTATTGGGGTAAATGCTGGAAGGTCAGAGACACAGAACAGACCACAGCCACCTCACCTCGCCAGATCCTCAGCTGGTCTTGTTTCCTCAGACTGGAGGCCTCTGAGTCTTCATCCAGAATGGGTCTCAGCTGAACTTCTGCTAGAAGCCTGAATGCTTAACCAGCCCAAAATGCTTCTCCAGGCCAAATGCCCTCCAGGGCAAATGCCTCTCCAGGGCAAATGCCTCTCCTGGGCAAATGCCTCTAGTTTCTGGTCCTCACGCCTTATATACCTTTCTGCTTTCTACCACCACTCCCTGGGATTGAAGGCTTGCTTTCTGGGATTAAAGGCGTTGGTCACCATGCTTGGGTGTATCCTTGAACACATGGATTTCTGCCTCTGGAATGCTAAGATTAAAGGCGTGTGCTACCACTGCCTAACCTCTATTTAATATTGTGGCTGCTCTGTTTCTGACCCCAGATAAGTTTATTAAGGTACACAATATTTTGGGGAACACAATACCACCACATTTCCTCTCTTTTTGTCTAAAATTAAAAAAGCTTATAACTAATACAAGAAAAACTATCCAATAAGTATATACAATACATATAGTCTCCAGAGAAGCCAGAGTGAAGGAGCATTTTTTATTACTGTCAGCCCAGTTCATTCACACCTGAGTTTATGCTAGTGAGCTCACTCCTGGTAGGCTCTGGATAAGATTCAAGATGGCCCAATTGTTCAGTCAGAGGGTAAGAACTTTCCACTCAATACCAACTCCACTCACAAGGGTGGGAAAGGAGTTAGAGTCTGAGTTCAGACAATAATGACTAATGAATAATCAACCACACTGCACCATGGGGCCTCCACTAAAAGATAGGTTGTGGAGAGCACAACCCAGGTTGTTGAATATACTGAGCTCCTGAGAGGAGGCTGCATCTGAGGGCATGTGAGTGCTACAGCCCTCTCTCATAGCATGCCTCAGGCCTCTTTTCCAGTTGACATTCCTGAGTTGTAGCCTTTATAATAATCTAGTGATGCCACCAGAATTCTAAAGCAAAAGATTCAATTCTGGGAGCCAGACAATAAACTGGTTTCTGTCATCTATCCCCATATGCCAAAGAGCCAAACAGGGTACAAAGCAGAGAAAGCTTTAATCAATGTGACCCCATCAGAAAGAACAGATAAAAATGTTCAGTCACCTCCAACTCTGCCTTTGAGAGGGCGATAAGAATGTTGACGCATTTAGAAGCCACATTATATATATATATAAAGTTGAGGAGAGAGAAAGGGCTGTTTGTGTGGCTGCCAGAACAGGCAATCTTGTCAGGCCATGTCTGGTAGATTATTTTCTCAGTTTGGATTTTGCTATGGGGTCTAAAGAAGTCACAGTTGCTATTCCCACTTGAGAAGGCAGTCTGGCTCCCTGAGCTGATCCCCTGAGATGATTGCCCTGATTAGGGGTGTCCTGGCTTCACACTGTTGCTATGATAAAATACTCCCACCAAAAGCAACTTAGGGAGAAAAGCTTGATTGTAGCCTGCAGCTTCAAGTTGCACAGTTCATCGCCGAGGGCAGTCAAGGCAACCACTCAAACAGGACCATGGAGCATTAGCCAACACACAGCCAAAGACGGACTGCAGAAACCACCGAGGAGTGCTGTTGAGGGCGTGTGCACAGGCTTATGCTTAGCTAGCTTTCCTGTACAACCTATGACTTCCTGCCCAGGGACTGGTGTCACCACCATCAGTTGGGCCCTTTTACAATAAGTAATAAGAGACAATCCCCTGTAGACATGCCCCAGACCAATGAAATCTAGGGAATTCTTCAACTGAGGTTCTTCTCTTGGGTGATTTCTGTTGTGTTAAGTTGACAGTTATGCTAACTAGGACAAAGGGATAACCCCTGGTTCTGTAATGGGACAATGGTCCCACTTAGGGGAGGGATCTCATCATGAGGCGATCTGTTCTGAAGTGGTCACCATTGCTTGGGGGTAGTTTTGTCAGTTCTTTTGATTGGTTCCTGGAATCCAAGGTAGCTGAAGACATGAGTGATTGAGGAGGAAGAGGGGTTGGGAGTGGGGTTAGAGAGGCAAAAAGACCCGGGGAGGGACAGAGTGAAGCTATTAGGCTATTGACTGGACTCTTCTTCAATGACAGTAGCTACAGTGTCTCCCTGAGCTCTGTAAGACATTTCAGCAAATTATTTAACTTCAGGAGGGGTCATGGACACCCCGATTTATAGCCAGTCAGTCAGACAAACAGGAAACTCAGAGCCTCCAGTAAATGTCTGAGTTTAGACCATCTTGTGGGGTCAAGCCCTTGACCTTTGAGGTCTGTGCCATCTTAGAGCAGGCACTTTGAAGCAGCTTTCTCTAAAAAGCATTGGCTTCTCATTTGGGCCAACAAGGCAACCACAGGATGAAAACCTGGCACCTTGACCTTCATTTTGTGTCTGTTTCATGTATTAATTTTTTTAAAGACAGCTTCTCACATATCTCAGGCTGACCTTGAACTATGCCACTCAGCTGAGGATGTATTGGCCTCAAACTTCTTAAATTTCTGATCCTTTTTTTTTCCCCCAAGACAGATATTTCTCTGTATAGCCGTGGCTGTCCTGTAGACCAGGCTGGCCTCGAACTCAGAGATTCACCTGCCTCTTCCTCCACAGTGCTGGGATTAAAGGCATGTGCCAGCACGGCCCAGTTAAAGACAATGCCTTGCTCCTGCCTCCGAGTGCTGAGTTCACGGGCTTGAACCACCACCACATCTGGTTTATATGGTCCTGAGGATCCACCCCACAGCATGTGGATCTCAGGCCAGCTCTTCCTACTGAACGACATGCACTGCCCAGCTGTCTTTACTTTGGGTCAGATTTCAGTCTGAGTCTACATTGAGCATGCTAACCACACAAGGAAGGTATGCCATGCCTCTTAAAGACTGAAGGGACAAAGATAAGTCATTGTCCTAAACCTGCGATCACACTGGAGTTTTGAAAGAGTGAAATCTCACAGGACAGACCATCCCCCAGATAGGAGCAATTGTTTCTAAGGATAATGTTGAAGTGCAGCCTGGAGCACCCTGATGGTGGCTGAGCCTAGTCTGCTGGGGCTGCTGGACCCCAGGCTTCTGCCCTAAAACTTTAATTGTACTGCTAGGGAGTTAGTACCAGAACTGAGCTCACTGCAGGGTGCTCCGTTAATGTTGAGAGAGTTGAAGAACAGGCTGTTGGTGCGGGAAAGCTCACAGACCTGATGCCGAAGTGCTGCTGCTGCTGCTGCTGCTGCTGCTGCTGCTTCTGAGATTTCACTTCCGGCTCTTGGCTCCCTGGTACTTGTGATCTTGTCGAAGGAGTTCCAATGAGAAACACAGAAACTAGTGTAGAGGGTAGGTGGAGTTTATTGCAAGGTAAAGCGGAGGCGTTCTCTGGGAACAAGAGTGGCTGGAGGGCAGAGGGACCATGGTGGAGGAGCAAGAATGGACCATGGCCAAAGGGACCACGGTGCCGGCTGACTTACATTTTAAGAAGACACAATTTCTTAAAGTTTCTGGAGTAGACAGGTTCCTGATTTCTCTGTCCAGGTGACTGACAGGCCCATTTGGATTAGCTCAGGGGAGAAGACAAAGCTATGTCTTCAATCCTTTGCAGAAAGGCCTCCTGATAGACAGTAATCTTAGAATCTTCCCAGGCAGATCAGAAAGTCATGTCTCCATGCAAGGCCAGAGACAGAATTCAGATCTCATTCTTTTGACCGACAATCAGGAAATGGAGCAGATTTAAAAAAAAAAAAAGTTTGAGAAAGAGCATAAAAATGAATCTATGAAAACAGTAGACTTTTCCAGAAGGAAAGAGCCTTCTTTTGTGGGCCTTAACAAAGTGCCACCTCCTGTGCCTTTGTCCCTATGTCTAATTTCTAGCTATCTTTTATGATGATGTTTTAAAATGTTTTTCCAAGATTTCATGTGTGTGTGTGTGTGTGTGTGTGTGTGTGTGTGTGTGTGTGTCTGTGTGTCTGTGTATACATCACAGCATTCATAGCATTTGTGTACATGTGCCCATGGGGACTAAAAGAGAGTATCAGATCCTCTGGAACTGGAGTCATAGACAGTTGTCAGTCACCGGGTTTAGGTTCTGGGAACCAAACCTGGGTTCTGCACATGAACAGCAAGAACTTGCAACTGCTGAGCCGCCCCTCCAGCTCCAGTATTTTAAATCTTAAGGGAAGACCACTGGGATAGTCCCCCTGCCTTTACCCATCAATGTTTTCCACTTATAAAATTAGTGTGCTAACAGGGATAATGGGGGTGAGGTGCAAAGCTGTCAGTGAGGGAAGAGTTCATCCTCAATGACCTTCAAGACAGCTAATGTCAACCAGCTACCTAACAGCTTGGGTGAGAATAGCCATTTGTGGCTCCACTAGTGTCCATTTTGCGGTGAGGAAACCTCGGCCTGCAAGAGTTAAAGGTCAGTCTTAGCTTTTCAGTCAACAGCATCTGAGTTAGCAGTAGGACCAAGTCCCCCTAATTCCTGCTGCCCCCCAACAAAAGCTATCTTTTGTTTTCTGCTAAGCAATGTGTACAAAAGCTTTCCTGTATCTCACTGTGCTTAATTTTCACAACAGTCTTATGAGACAGGTCCTGACAATTCAGTTGTATGGACTAGAAAAGAAAATTCAGAGTGGAAGGAAATTACCCATGGTCCTTTGCAGTGCAAGCTCATGTCGGAGCTGCCTTCCTTTTTCCAGTAGTAACTGATCAGAATACGCTGGTGACTTTGTGGCTGGGTCTTAGGAGACGGTTTTGAAGAGGCCAGATTAAACAAAGGCTTTCTGTTCAATAGAGATAATATTTTCTTGGAATGAAAATTTTAGTGATGTTGATATTGTCCAAATCAAAACAAAGTAATATAACAGAAAAGCTTCCTGATAGTTTAAGTGGATCATGCACTTTAAATGGGAACATTTATTATCATCTAGAGAAGCTACTATTTTCACTTACAGTTTAGATCACTTAAATCCATCATGATGGTGATTTTGACTGCAATGTAAGACTCCAGTGTAATTTTTTTTATGCATTGAAGTGACTGGGGACATTTTCTGTATTCCTATATTTTTGTCTTTGGTGACAGCACAGGCTGGTTTTAGATTTCAGAGAGGAGAGTAATGGGATCATTTCTTGAGTACTTTCTATGAAAGCTTTGTTGAATTCACCATTCAAATGAGTATACAAATTCTTCTCTCTCTACACAAGAGGTGAGTCCCCAAAGGCTGTAATACCATCTTGTTCACATCTAGCTCTGGGTGGGAGGTAGAAGGGGACTGTGATCAGTGCATGCTTGTCAAGACAAAGAATGGTTCTGCAATACAAGTGATAATCCACCAACACATCTGCTTGGCCAGTTACAATTTTCGCACGCTGCGTTTTTCTTAAAAATCAAGCACCGTGAAAAAATTAGCATTAAAAATAGTCCTAAATGATGTAAGAAAGAATGCACGAAAATGTGTCATAAGTCCTGATATCAGTGTGTGACATGTACAAGCAACTGAAGCAGGGAGAGGAGTGTATGTTCAGGACTGGTTTCCCAAATTGATAGACAATAGCAAAGGAGTATTGATTTTCGCTTGTCTGCTTCTTTTTCTTTCTTCACCACAGGCTTCAAAGGGGTCAGCTCTGAGCCATTTACTCTTTCACACCAAAAATTGGATTTTTGAAACACAGGGGAAATTCTGCCTTTCTCCCTTTCCTCTGGGACAGAACAATGAGAGCTAAAACCTTTGTGAGTCATGGGATCCTTTGTTTCTCAGGTGCTTTGTGAAATGGAGAAAGCGTGTACAGTTCACAGCACAGTGGGGGCAATTTACAGAGACACTTAGTTAGATTTAAGTAAGAACTTGAAGGGATTGGAATCTGAGGGTTTTTTTTGGGGGGGGGGTCATGTAGTACTTTAATATGTGCTTAATATAAAAATCCCTCAAAGATGGCTAGGCTGTTAGTGGATCCATCAAATGTACGGAGCCGCTCACACATGGGTGTGGGGTGTGGACCTCATACTCTGATGATAATGTGATGCCTCTAGGTGGGCTTATTAAAGCAGGTGCAGCATCAGGGCCCACGTGCTCACTGGAGCTGCATGACCCTGGATGACTCCTTGGGGTCTGTTTTCTAGGGATGAGCAATAATGTCTGCACTGCCCGCATCTGCGGGCTGTTGGAAGCATCCCATGGGGGGGGGGGGAGAGAGAGAGAGAGAGAGAGAGAGAGAGAGAGAGAGAGAGAGAGAGAAAGCTTTAACAAAGCGGCAGAGATGCATTGCTGGTGCCACTTTCGACAGAGAGTGGCAATGGTTGAGACAGAATCTGACACCCCACGAAGCAGGGTGCGGCACTCTCAGCAGAAGTCAGGGGAGCCTTGCAGGATGAGTGGTGGGGAAATGGGCTGCTCTTGCTTCCTCAATGCTCTTGTCACCCAGGAGACGCCCCACTTAATGCTCCTAACTCAGGACTGATAGAATGGGTGATACATCCCAAGGATGCCACCAATGAGCTCTCTCTCTCTAGCCCCAAATACAACCAGACATATTTATCATGATATGAATACAGATTGTCCCTCAAAAGTCCATATGCTAGAAGTTTGGTTCCCCATATGGCAGTGTTTAGGTGTTGAAACTTTTAAGAAATGGAACCTACTGGACGATAATTGGATCTGGGGAAGTTCACCCTCAGGATGAATTAATACTGTCTTACTGTGGCGGGTTAGGTCGTGTGAGCGTGAGTCAGGTCCTGAGACAAGCTGTCACAAGCCGGCTGAATCTCTCTCTTCTGCATTTGTCCCTGCCCTTGTGGTGTCATCACAAGAGCCTGGCAGGGGCAGACAGCATGCTCTCATAGGTCTAGAACCTTATAAGACAACCTGCCCTGGGGTTCAAGCATCAAAAAGTAAACTACCCCCTACCATACTAATCTCTTTTCTCTTTTTCTTTCACCCAGAAAATGTGAACTATTTATATTCAGACACAGGATAACTCAAGTATCCTTTACTAATAAAACAGGTGTGTAAATTCTGATACAGTAATTCAAAATTACAATAAAATAAACCAATCACAAATATGTGCACCAAATATAATTTCAGATCAAAAACTTGATATTGAGGAGAGGAGACAAAAAGTGTGTGTGTATGTGTGTGTTGGGTGTGTGTGTGTGTGTGTGTGTGTACAAAGTTAAAAAGTGGGGGAATGAAATTCTCTCTTTGGACATACATAATGTAAGTAGCAAATATATTGTTAAATCCAATTACCAAGAAGGTCAAGATTCAGTTAAGTCTGGGGAGGAGTGTCTGTGATCAAGAAAGGACAGAGCCGGGCGTTGGTGGCACACGCCTTTAATCCCAGCACTCGGGAGGCAGAGGCAGGCGGATCTCTGTGAGTTCGAGGCCAGCCTGGGCTACCAAGTGAGCTCCAGGAAAGGCACAAAGCTACACAAAGAAACCCTGTCTCGAAAAACCAAAAAATAAAAATAAAAATAAAAAAAAAAAAAAGAAAGGACAGACTACGAGTCCTAGGGCTGTGGCAATATCTTATAGTTAGATTGTCTAACAGGTGATTTTCTTTAGAATTATGTCTTATGCTGAGCATGTACGGTACTCATTTTCACAACCAATGTTATATTTCACAATAAAAATGAAAAACAAAGGAAATTAGAGTCAAATATAAATAAAAATTCAGTCCACCCACAATTCCCAAGCTGTGAGCTTCCTTTTGCCCCCAGACCTGGGCACACCTAGCAGCCATTCCTTGTCCTCTATAGGGCTCAGTTCTGTTGGATCCTCTCTCAGACCCTGTGCTCCTGCCCTCTAAACCCTTCCTGCACTGCCCAGAGGACTTACTGTTCGACACGTTATCACATGTTCCTACTGCTGCATTCATTGGCTTCCCCCACACTGATCTGGGCGCTGTCTGTGGGCCATGCTGAGAGGCTGTGGTAGCACTATGGTGGGCTTCTCCCAGCCCCAGCCTCTACCAGGCCTGAGTTTCAGTTAAGTTTCAGTTTCTGTTTAGGTCTCAGTTTCTGATTAGGCAGGTGAGGGAGATAATGCAAACCAGACATGATTCAGCACTTGCAGTCCCAGCCAATCAGAAACAGATTAGTGTGGCTGCTGCTCACTTAGGCCAGTTAGGATGACCTAATCCCCTCCTGGTTGTCTATAAAAGGAGCCTGTGAGCTTCTCGGGGGTCATTGCCGTTTTGATGTCTGGCTGACCCCTGCATTCAGGAATTCTTCTCTCAAGAAATAAATACCCTTGCCTTTGTATATGTGAGTGGTGGTCTTTTGTGGGGATCTGTAGAGCATAACATTTGGGGGCTCGTCTGGGATAGCACCCCCCCAGGCCCCTAACATGTTGAGCATTTAAGGAACCTGGCCAGTAAGTGAGAGCCCTCTGTCTTTGTCTCTGTTATATGTGACTTTGTAAGGCTTGAGCTGATCCTGAAGGCCTAGGTGAGCCAGGTGGATGCCCTAGCAGGACCCATGCCAGGTGGGTCAAGAGATGTCTCGGACCCACCAGAGGGGGACTGGGTCCAACTGGAATTGAGGTGGGGAAGCGCAAATCACTCCTGCCAAACAGGGCTTGCTTACCGCGAGAGAGGCTGTCATCTCGGTTTGGGTTCTTTTATCGTGCTCCATGCTGGTACATTGTTTGATGTGTTGTGTTGTTTTTCTGTGTTTTTGTCTTGTAACCACTTTTATTCTAGAAGAGATGGGGCAGACAACTTCAATCCCTTTGAGCCTTTTGCTGAACCATTGTAAGGACTTCCAGATTCAGGTCACTAATCTATGACTTGTTGCCCAGAAAGGAAAGCTCTCTAACTTTTGCAGGAATGAATGGCCAACTCTTAATGTAGGATGGCCTGAGGAAGGGATGTTCAATCTCCCCACTATCTACTAGATGAAGGACATAGTCTATGGGTCACATGAGGGAGCTTGGATCAGGTTCCTTATATCACTACCTGGCAAATGTTGGTAGAGAAGTGTAGCATGAATCTTAAAGGGTCTTATTAATAAAAACAAACCTGGAGCCAGGTATTGGGGTGGATGCTGAAAGATCAGAGAGACAGAACCAGCCACAGCTAACCTCACCTCACCAATTCCTCAACTGATCTTCTTTCCTCAGACTGGAAACCTCTGTGTCCTCATCTGAATGGATCTCAGCTGAACTGTTGCTCAAAAGCCTAAAAGCTTAACCGGCTCTAGTTCCTGGTCCTCACACCTTATATACATTTCTGCTTCCTGCCATCACTTCCTGCGTTTAAAGGCGTGTGTCACCATGCCTGGCTGTTTCCAGTGTGGCTTTGAACTCATAGAGATCCAGATGGATCTCTGCCTCCAGAATGCTAGGATTAAAGGTGTGTGTACCACCATTTTCTGGCCTCTATATCTAGTGGCTGTTCTGTTCTCTGACTCCATATAAGTTTATTAGGGTGCACAATATATTGGGGAACACAATATCACCACAGAGAAGCCCCCTAAATGGCTAAAAACCTTCTCTGCTGCCACTCTGGTGATAGTTGCAGTAGCAACAGAAAAGTAACTGAAACCAGACTGAGAAATCCCAACTGTTGGCCCCTCTTTACCCTGTCTTACCCACCTCAGGAGGAGACCTAGAGGAGGAAATTTTCTCAACACCACACCCTGTTAACCTGAGGGGCATGAGGGGGAGGCTGAGGGAGCCCCGGGAAGGGTCAGGAGTCCTCCTCACACGTGCACCCATTTGCAGAAGGAGGAGCTGCCAGTGAGGCTGATTCAACAGCACTTCCACTTCCAGGGTGCCCCGCCCCGTGCAGATGGCAGGTAGCCGCTGGTCCACTGGCCCTTTGCCACTAGCAACCTCTATAATTGGAAATTGCAGAACCCTAGGTTCTCTGAGAAGCCTGCCAAACTAATTGACCTGTTAGAGTCTGTCCTCTTTACCCATCAACCAACCTGAGATGACTGTTACGGGTCCTCTCCACCACGGAGGAAAGGGAACAAATCCTGGCTTAGAAACTGGTCCTGGGTGCCGACAAAAGACCCATCATGAACACAGAACTCATCAATGCTAGGTTTCCCCTGACCTGACCTGAGTAGGACTTCAACACCAAGGAAGGTAGGAAGAGGTTGAAGGTCTACCGCCAGACTCTAATGGGGGGTCTCTGGGCAGCCATAAGGTAGTCCACAAACTTATCCAAAGTAAATCAGGTATGTTAGGGGCTGGAGAAGTCACCAAGGGCCTTTCTGGAGAGACTCATGGACTTATACACCCTTGGACCCAGAGGCACCAGGCACTGGTCTGCAGTTAGCATAGATGTGTCAAACAGTCAGCCCCAGACATTCATTATAAGTTACAGAGACTGGAAGGATTCAAAGGTAAGAGACTGGCAGAACTTATACCTTTGGCTGAGAAAGTATATACCAATAGGGAGACACCTGAAGATAGGCAGACATGGTATCTGGCTAAGATCCTGCTAGCAACTTCAGCCAACCCTGGAGCAAAAAGATAGGAACTAAGGAAAATGGCTTTTGGGGATTTAGCCCTTAGTGGAGGGATGTGAAGCAGAGACCAGGAAATAGGCCCTGTCTACAAAAAGACCAATATGCCTACTGCAAGAAGTTGGGATACTGGAAGAATGACTGCCCAAGGTACTAGAGCTGGGAGAACTGAGTGATTGAAGGGGATGGGGCTTAGCACCCCTCCCCAAGCCTTGGACAACCCTAAGAGTGGAGGGGAGGCCACTGACTTCCTGTTGGGCACAGGGGCACAACACTTCATTCTAAAATAACCTCTGGGCCAGATGTCCCCGAAGCAATCATGGGTACAAGGGGCCACAGGAATGAGCCAATATTCATAGATTACCTGAAGATCAGTGGACATAGGGAAGGGGCAGGTAACCCACTCCTTCATAATCATTCATGAATGCCTATGCCCCTTGCTGGGGAGAGACCTGTGGACCAAAATGAGGGCCCACATCCACATTGACCAGGCAGAGATCATGGTGACTGACCAAAAAGAGGAACCCCTACATGTCCTCACTATGGCCCTGGGAGACAAGTATGAGCTGTTCATAGATCTCCCAGAGCGGGAAAGAGATGGGGAAGCAAGGAGCCTGCTACAACAATGGCTCCAGAAAATTGCCCAAGCCTGGGAAGAGACTGGAGGGTCAGGACTGGTCAAACACTGGCCTCCTGTGGTGATACAGCTGAAGGCCAAAGCTATGCCAGCCTGCATCAGACAATGCCCAGAGATGTTAAGGGGTTTCCCCCCACATCAGACACCTGAGAGACCTAGGCATCCTTGTTCCCTTCTCGTCCTCCTGGAATACACCCCTCTTGCTGGTCAAAAAGCCCAACTCTATTGACTATAGGCCTGTACAAGACCCCAGAGGAGTAAACAAGCAGGTAAAGGACATTTTTCCCACTGTCCCCAACCCATACACCCTTCTTATCACCCTGTCACCCAAACAGGCCATCTATACAGTGCTAGACCTCAAGGATACCTTCTTTAGCTTGCCCTTGGCGCCAGCCAGTCAGCACCGGTTTGCCTTCGAATGGTCAGATCCAGACGACAGGTTCAATGGACAACTGACCTAAACAAGGCTTCCCCCAAGGATTCAAGAATTCCCCTGTTATCTTCAATGAAGCTCTCTATAAGGATTTGGGTGAGTACAGACAGGCCCACCCAAATGTCAGTCTGTTACAGTACCTGGATGATTTGTTGCTTGTTGAAGACTCTCTGGAATCCTGTGAGACTGCTACTGAGGGATTGCTTAAAACTTTGGGGACTCTGGGGTACCATACATCTGCAAGGAAAGCTCAGCTCTGCCAGACTGAGGTAACCTACCTGGGGAACATACTCAAGGGGGTGGGGAGTAGAAGATGGCTGTCAAAGGCAAGAAAAGAAACCATTCTAAGAATCTCCTGGCCTACCAACTATCAGGAGATGAGAGAGTTCTTGGGGGTCAGCTGGATTCTGTAGGTTTTGGATAGCTGGGTTTGCTGAATTGGCTAGACCATTATACAAAGCAATGCTGGGCAGGGAGGGAATCCCCTAGAATGCACTGAACAAATGAAAGAGGTCTTTGGCAAAATCTAAACAGACTTGCTAGAGGCTTCAGCATTAGCCTTGCCGGATGTCACAGAGCCGGTTCATCTATACATGGATGAAATGAAAAGAAAGGGGTAGCCACAGGAGTCATAACCCAGACTCTCAGACCCTGGAAGAGGCCACTGGACTATTTGTCAAAAAGCTAGATCCAGTGGCAATGGGATGACCCCCATACTTCCACATAATAGCAGCCATAGCCTTGCTGGTCAAGGACCCGGACAAACTGACTCTTGGTCAAGCCCTCATAGTAACCACACCATATGCTATAGAGGGGGTCCTCAAATATTCACCAGATATATGGCTGACCAATGCCAGGCTGACTCACTACTAGGCTTTGCTCTGAAATCCCCCTTGAGTCCAATTTACCCCCAGTAGTTCTCTCAACCCAGCCACCCTGCTCCCAAACCCAGACCTGGAGGGTCCCCTGCATGACTGCCAGGAAATCTTGAACCACCTCCAGGGAACAAGGCCAGACCTTGGCGACTCACCTTTAAAGAAGACCAATGTCACCTGGTACACATGGCAGTAGCTTCATCAAGGATGGCGCCAGGTATGCGGGGATGGCAGTGACTGTGGAAGAGTTGGAGTTGGGTGGCAAAAGCCCCGCCCCCAGGTACCTTGGCCCAAAGGGCTGAACTGATAGCCCTAACCAAGGCCTTAAAGATGAGACAAGGGGGTTTGGAGAGATGGCTTAGTGGTTAAGAGCACTGGCTGCTCTTCCAGTGGTCCTAGGTTCAATTCCCAGCACCCACATGGTGGCTCACAACCATGTATAATGGGATCTGATGCCTTCTTCTGGTATAAAGGTGTCCATGCAGACAGAGCACTCATACACATTATAAATAAATAAATCTAAAAAAAATTTTAAAAAAAGATGAGGCAAGGGAAGAGACTCAACCTATATACAGACAGTTGACACGCCTTTGCCACTGTGCATGTCCATGGCACCATCTACAAGGAAAGGGGCCTCCTGGTAGCAGAAGGAAGGACTATCAAGAACAAGCAGGAGATCCTGAATCTCCTGCAAGCCATACGGCTTTTCCGAAAAGTGCCTGTCATGCACTGCCCAGGACATCAAAAAGGAGAGGACCCTGTTTCTAAGGGAAACAAGAGGGCAGCTGCAGCTGCACAAGAAATGTCCCCTCAGGTTGCAGCCACCCTGCTAGTCAACCTGCCTAGACTAGCAGCCCCAGCCTTGCCCCAAAACCCTGCCTATACCAAGAAGGAACTTTGGAGGATTTGAACTTGCACCAATGCCTACAGAAAGAATGGATGATATAGGACTCCTGTTGGGCAGATTATCCTCCCTTCAGACTTTGCCAGCCAATTAGTCTGGCAGAGACATCAAGGTACCCATTTAGGGGAGAGGACAATACAAGACCTACTAAGAAGAGCACACCTCAAGGTATTTGACCTGAGACCAAAAACAGAGGAGCTATAACCTGCTGCCTGACATGTCACCTGGTGAATGCCAAATCACTCACAAGAGCATCATTGGGGAGCAAAGAAAGAAGAACACAGCCTGGAGCCAATTGGCAAATCGATTTCACTGAGATAAAGCCTGGGTTCTATGGCTACAGGTACCTATTGGTCTTTGTAGATATCTTTTCGGGATGGACTGATACCCTACCAAGAATGAGACAGCCACTGTTGTGGCCAAGAAACTTCTGGAACATATCATCCCCAGGTATGGACTTCCTTTCTTATTAGGCTCAGATAATGGACCTGCCCTCATTTCTCGGGTAACCCAAAAGCTAGTTAAGGTTATGGAGACAAATTGGAAGCTTTGTTGTATCTATTGCCTCCTGAGTTCAGGCCAGACAGAAAGAATAAATTGGACCCTAAAGGAGACCCAAACTAAATTAACCCTTGAATGGCAGTGACTGGGTATATCTCCTTCCCATCACTCTTTTTCAGATTTGCAATTCTCCTTACGCCCTGAACTTAACCCTGTTGAAGATAATGTATGCCAGACCTCCACCCTTATTACCCAACCTTAAGGCAAAATTGTTATCTGAATTTAATGACCAAAGACTTCTTTCCTCCCTACACATCTTGTTTCAGGTGCAGAAACAGCTTTGGCCCCAAATACATGCTATCTATGAGAATGCATCTCTGCCTGCTCCTAATGGGTTCCAGCTGGGGGACTTGGTGATCATCAAAAGACACCAAAAGGAGACCTTGGAGCCTGGCTGGAGGGGACTCTGCACCATCATCCTGACAGCTCCCATGGCTGTCAAAGTAGACAGGGTCCCCACCTGGATACAACACTCCAAAAATGAAGCTCATAGATCCACATGCCGACTCTGAGGACTATGCTCCAGAGGAGACCAACCCTGGACTGTGGAGGACCATTACATACCCACAGGACCATCTTAAACTAAGAATCCAGAAAGACATTGAACCAGCTAAGTGATGGGCTTGCTCCTATGCTTCCTCAGTTTCCTTGGTTCATGTCTGCTGGGATTTTCCAACCAGGCCCCCACAGGGTGCCAAAACCCCCATCAGTCCTTTAATCTTACTTGGAGGGCCATTGACACAGATGAGAGGTCTTGAATCAAACCTCCCATCCAGCCCCCTTAGGGACTTGGTTTCTTGGTTTATATTTTGACTCAGGGACCCTCTTAGCAACCTATTATTCTGATTCACAACTGTGACAACTGTAGCATGAATCTTAGAGAGTCTTATTAGTAAAATCAAACCCGGAGCCAAGTATTGGGGTGAACACTGGAAGATCAGAGAGACAGAACAAGCCGCAGTTAACCTCACCTGGCCAACTTCTCAGCTGATCTTGTTTCCTTAGACTGGAAGCCTCTATGTCCTCATATCCAAATGGCTCTCAGCTGAACTGTGTTGCTAGAAGCCTGAAAGCTTAACCAGCCAAATGCCTAACCAGGCCAAATGCTTCTAGTTTCTGGTCCTCACGCCTTATATGCCTTTCTTCTTTCTACCACTACTCCCTGGGAATAAGGCTTGCTTTCTGGGATTAAAGGCGTGTGTCACCATGCCTGGCCGTTTCCAATGTGGCCTGGAACTCACAGAGATCCAGAGGGATTTCTGTCTCTGGAATGCTAGGATTAAAGGCGTGTGCTACCACTGCCTATCCTCATGTTTAATATTGTGGCTGTCCTGTTCTCTGACCCCAGATAAGTTTATTAGAATACACAATATTTTGAGGAACACAATACCACCACAGACAACATTTCCACCATTTCTGTTTGCCCCAACATGATCTGACTAAGACTCAAAAATGGGACCTGCAGGGGTAGGGTGGGAGGAAGCAGCTATTTCCGTGCCTCACGGAGTTGTGTCTCCACAGGCCATACCTGGTGGAAGGCCCCTAAGAGCAGGGACCTTATCAAAGTAAAAAGGGAAGTGAACCACCCTGCCAGCCTGGTGGGTAGGCAGGAAACGGGACATATAACCTGGCATTGATCCAGTTCACTGAGGCTGGTAAAAAAAAAAAGCCCTCCAGTTGGACATCAGGGAAAATATAAGGTCTAAGGATATATGACAAGCAGAGGACTTAGGGGCATTGTTTACTAGGTATCCAGCCCCTATAAGACAAAAGTTCCTGGGCTCCAATAAGGTGATGGGCCCCACTAGGCTCATACCGGACCCTACCCTGTGACCTAAGACAACTAGACCATGGCCATTGACAGATAGAATCACCCCCACCAGAAAGACTGCCCCCACGGACCTACCCCCAGGCCAGGACCTTTAAATCCTTTTAAAGCTACCTCTTTGGTTTTAAACGCCTCAAAGCTCGGTCTCACTAAAGCCTGCTGGCTTTGCCTGGATTCAAAACCCCCCTATTACGAAGGGATTGCAATAATGGGAGACTATACTGACTCCTTGGACACCCAGTCATGTAGATGACAATAATTAGGCAAAGAGAGCCTCACCTTACAGTCTGTGCCAGGGAGTGGCCTCTGCATAGGCCAGCCCCCACCAAATTATGCCAATCTCTGCAACGAGACTTGGACTCCAACAGGGACAGGGAACTTGATTCCCCCGGATGATGCCTGGTGGGCTTGCACCACTGGCTTAACCCCCTGCACACATGCCCAAGTTTTGAATACCACTAAGGATTTCCGTGTCTTGGTGCAATTAGTCCCCAAGATAACCTATTACTCCAAGGAGGAGATTTTCTTCCAGTTAGGACCACCAGAATGGGCCAAACAGGAGGTTTTCATGGCTAATTTAGCATCCTCCCTCCTAGGCCTTGGCCTGGCCAGGGCTATAGGTACTGGAACATCAGCTCTCATTCTCCAGGGCCAGAACTACAGAGCTTTAAGAACACAGCCACTCTAGAAAAATCTATCACCCACCTAGAAGAGTCCCTGTCTTCCTTGGCAGAGGAAGTACTCCAGAATAGAAGGGGACTAGACTTGCTGTTCCTACAACAAGGAGGTCTCTGTCTGACTCTGGGAGAACAATGTTGTTTCTATGCCAACCACTCAGTGTTATCAAAGACTCTATGACCCTCCTCAGGAAAAGACTACATGATAGACAGCTAGAAAAGCAAAGAAATGAGGGATGGTATGAGTCACTCTTTAACTGGTCGCCCTGGCTAAAGACTCTGGTATGTGCCTTGGTCGGTCCCTTGGTCCTTCTGATGCTGGCTCTAACTTGTGGGCCCTGTACAATCAATGCTCTGGTCAAGTTTGTCACAGAGCAGATCTCCACAGTGCAGCTGCTGCTTCTAAGACAGCAGTACAAACCACGATGTCAGGACACACTAGGCCCTGACACAGAGACATATCTAGGATTCAAGATGAACCACTACTCAAGGGGGAATGAGAGGCCACTGTAGCACCATGGTGGGCTTCTCCTGACCCCAGTCTCTACTAGGCCTGAGTTTCAGTTAAGTTTCAGTCAGATTTCAGTTTCTGTTTCTGATAAGCCAGATGGGAGAGATATTGTATGCCAGGCCTGATTCAGCGCTTATAGCCCCAGCCAATCAGAGACGTATTAGTGTGGCTGCTGCTCTCTTGACCAATCATGCTTAGTATGACCTAATCCCCTCCTGGTTGTCTATAAAAGGGGTCACCATTTTGTTGTGGGTTGCCCCCTACATGCAGGAATTCTTCTCTTGAGAAATAAACACTCTTACCTTCACATATGTGCATGGTGGTCTTTTATGGGGTGATCTGCAGATCCTAACAATGTCTCATTCTTCATGTACCTTAAGCTCATTGCACAGGACCTGGTTTATAGTGGATGACTGCGAACTCTGTTGATTGTCACAGTCTAAGTGATCTACATTGTACTCACATGTTTAGATTCTCAGTGTAGCTGAAGTCAAGTTTCAGTTGAATGAAAACATGTAATATATACGCTGCTGAACTGAAGAAACTAAACCTCACTGGGTATGCTCTTTATCATAACATGGCCTCATACTAGAGACTCAGCTCTGTGTTCATAGTCAGTTTTGAGCTAAGGTGACTTTTACAGCTGATGATCCATTGAGGTTGATAGACCCATAATCCACTGCTAGGTGGATTTAAGATTACCATCCATTCCTATCTCCCAAATTTCTCTTCCATCTCCTTAGACATGGTTTATTGTCAGGGGTGTCTTAGTCTGTGTTCTATGACTGTGAAGAGGCACCATGACCATGGCAACTCTTATGAAGAAAACATTTAATTGGGGCTGGCTTACAGTTTCAGAGGTTTCGTCCATTATCATCATGGCAGGAAGCATGGTGGCACGCAGGCAGACATGGGGCTGGAGAGGAGCTGAGAATTCTTCATCTGAATAGGTAGGCAGCAGGGAGAGGGAGACACTGGGCCTGGCTTGAGCTTCTGAAACCCCGATATCCACCCTAGTGACACATTTCCTTTAATAAGGCCACACCTCCCAATAGTGCCACTGCCTCTGAGCCTGTAGGGCCGTTTTCATTCAAACCATAACAATGGGAAAATGTCTTCAAAACAAACAAACAAACAAACAAACAAACAAACAAACAAACTGTTGTCACTGCTGGCTTTTCAGTGCTGGGAATCAGACCCACACCCCTGTGCGTGCTAAGCCGTGCTCTGCCACTACTTGACATCCTCAGCCCTTCTTTCTGGTTTTTGAAACAGAGATTCGCCATGTAGCCAGTGTTGGCCTTGAACTCACAATCCTCTTGCCTCAACTTCTCAACTGCTAGGAGTACAGGTATGGGCTACTATGCCTATAGAAAAGGGCCTTTGATCTGAAATAATGTAGCGTGTGTGTGCCTCATTATTTCATGAGATATGACAAACTTATACTAGCATGGTGTGCTAAGTAATCTATATGTGAATAGAAGTCATAAATTGTGACTGAATCCCCGGATTGCCTGGGTCCATGTCTGAGCAGCTGGGGTTTGCTCTGATGGGGCTGGGCTGAGAACAGGGAGCCAGCCTGTGGGAGGCCCTGCAAGTGGTTCTTAGACCACTGGGCCATCGAAGATCCCTGTACGTCTCTGGAGTGCACTGCTTGCCTCTAGGTGAGGTCCAGTGACCGAGCTGGGGTCGTCTCATGCTTCCCTGCCTATGAGGCCCTATTAGCTGAGCCTGCTTGTGTGAATACCTTGTTCACACATGGTGTGCATGTGTGCCTGATGACCCAAGAGAAGAAATTCACTTCAGCTGAACCCAGGGACCAGGGATGGCCTACTCAGAATGCTGCCTGTCTGCTTCTGTGACATGTCCATCCATCCTTGTCACACAATTAGGGAGAAGTCACAGAGGAAGAAAAAAAATTCTTTTAGTTATTAACTGACAAATACAAGCACTCTTGATTCCCACCCCACAATGTGTTCCTGAAGCTTTTATTGAGATTCATAATTGTTTCCAAAGATATCTTGTCCAGCCATCTTAACCCCAGGGAAAATGACTGAACTAGACTCTTAGGGGAAGCATGCCTGGAAAATGCCAGGGGCTCTTTAGCTGTAGTGGAGCATGATGCCATGAGTGCATTTAAACAGTGCGATAATCAAGATGTGACTCTGGTTACCTGCTGGCACCGTGACATTAGGTGGACTCTTCTGCTAATTACTCCAATTGAGCGTTACCTACTTGACTTTTTGAGTTCCCTGATTTAGACTGTCTGAGATGGAGTGTTTTCTCTTCCAGGCTCTGCCCTCCGTCCTACAGCAAATACAGAAGGAAGCCACAGCCCAGAAACAGCCATAATGAGATATTCTTTTTGCCCACAGGGTACCAAAAATTGATATGAGTAATTCTTTAAAGAAACAAACATTATTGTAATGCCTTATTCTTTAATTCAATGTACTTCTGTTCTTGGAGATGGTTAGTAAAAGCCGATTAAGTACAATACAAATGTATTAATAAGACTAGTGAGTAATACTAATGTGATTATATACAATGATGAATAGATAACCAAATTACATTCAAGAAACACTTTTAAAACAACTGCACTTCCTATGTTACATTCTGTTAGTGAGTTTAGAGTTCTTATATTAAATCTCAGTGACCGGGAGTGTCCTTCTTTGGACATCTCTCTATAAGTGCTCCATGACCACCTGTGTGGTGGTCCTGTCAACATCTCCAATGGTTTTCTTTCCAGGAAAGTAAACACAGAATGTAGCAAAAAGGTTGGGACCTGCTTTTCATTTTAAGGTGCCCTTTGGATAATACCGTTCCACTGAAGCCCGTCCCCTGGCATCAGTGGGATCCTCCACTCTCTGAGATCGCCTTTCAGTGTGCATGCTCCTCTGTAAGCCAGTTGGAATCTTGCCTGGAAAAAGACATATGGGTCTGTGTGAGGTTATAAAACCTGGCTTGGAAATCCACAGCTTCTTATAAAAACACTATTTTTTTT
>CABHPP010141966.1:0-38336 GCA_902168425.1 Peromyscus attwateri | reverse complement strand
CTGGTAGGACCTGGGTTATGACCTCACCACTTCCGTTAGGTGTATTAAATGTATACACATTTAATATATATAACGTCTGATATAGTGATGCTACTTACAGTTATTCTACATGATGGTAAAAAGGTCTAACCATATTCTGTCTTTACTTTCAGCTTAGTAAAATAAACCACAAGAACTGCTCAGTACAGCATTATAAAACAGAGTTTCTGTTAGTGATCCAGCTTCTACCCTGTCGCTGTTCTGTTTTGAGCATGGTCAAGGTAGGAAAGGCTAAGCTAAGATGTTCTAGTGATCAGGCTTATTAATGCATTTTTTACTTGCAGAAGTTTCAACTCATAAAAGCTTTATTAGGATATGTGATGGTTTATATTGATCTTAGAACCTAGAATCATCAGTGAAAGGAACCTCTGGGCATGGTTGTGATGGGCTTACACATCTATGAGAACCAAGAAGACATTCCAAGATCTGAAGTTGTCAAGCTGGTGACACAAGAGAGGTGACCTAGTTTGAGTCAGAGTCTGAAGACCATTTTGATTCCCAACTGAAGACAAAGAGGCAGAACTTCTTCTTGCTCACCTTCTCTTTCTCATTCAAGATTGGATTGGATGAGGACCACTCACTCTGGGGAGGTCTGCTCTATCCAGCACACTGAGTACTGATTCAAGTGCCAATCTCATGTAGAGCCTTCCTTCCCCTTTATGCCTTCCGTGTCCTTAAGCAGAGGTTTGGTGTCATTTGTCCCTTAAGTTGATGCACAGGGCCGGGGAGATAAGTCAGGAGCAAAGTGCTTGCCCTGCAGTCTCCAGAATTCATGTAAAAGAAGCTCAGTGTGTGTGTGGGGGGCATGTGCTTATAACCCCTGTGCTGAGGAGGTGGCAGGAAGATCCCTGGACTTGTTGGCCAGTCAGCCTAGCTGAGGTGGTGAGCTCCAGACCAAGGAAGAGACCCTGTCTGAAAAAACAATGTGAATAGTACCTGAGGACAACACCTGAAGTTGACCTCTGACCTCCATATCCACATGCACACTTCACATCTCTCTCTCTCTCTCTCTCTCTCTCTCTCTCTCTCTCTCTCTCTCTCTCTTTCACACACACACACACACACACACACACACACACACACACACTTGACAGAGAAGTTGATACTGTTGATGTCTTTTCCTCCCTCCTATTTCCATGACATCTAGTGGGCTTCCTTCTTCACTCAGGGTTTCACTTCTTTTTTTCGGTCGTGTTTGGTTTCAAGGCCATTGAATGTGTGACTTCTTTTCTTTCTGTTCTAGCAGAACTAGACTAAATATAGCTTATTCCACTGGCAAAATAAAAATACATACATAACTCCCACTGGTGATATTACCCAGCGAGAGAACTCAGAGTCTGATTACATAACTATCTGGTTCCTTGTTAGCCCTCTATTTTGGGAGGAAAACTTATTTCCTGATGGGCTTATCCACGGAAAGAAGAGGATGCCGTCCTTTGTGCCGTGTTTGGCAGCCTGCTTGTTTAGTAGGAAAGACGTGCTCCGCTCACCGTCTCTGCATCCTGCTGCTCTTTCTGGGTCAGTTCAGGCCCCTTTTCTGCTGGGACTGTCTGACATTCCCACGCTGCTGAATCTCCTGTTGACCAGGACACAGCCCCGAGTTCCCACATCACTGCGTCTCCTGTCGGGCAGGGTACATAGTGTGGGGCTTCTGAATACAAACAGTCCCTGAACATAACCCAGAGCATGAACAATCACATCAGTGATATTTAAATAGAACTTTAAGAAGTCTTAAAAAAAAAAAACAAAAACCAAACAGTTCTGTCCAGCAGGAATAGAAAAAACAGGCCTGTAACTATGTGATAGAACTGTAACACCCTGTGCTAAATACTAGGTTTCATACTTTCTGAAAATCTTTGTGATGAATTACGATGATTTTTTTTTAATGTATATCTTGAAATGTTTCCAACAGTGCCTTGCTTTGGAAAGCACAGGGCAAGAAGCAGATCAAGAATGAAAAGCAGGCTGGGGAGAGATGGCTCAGCTGGCAAATGCCAATGGTGGAAACGTGAGGACCTGGGGTCCATCCCCAGAACCCGCTTTGGAAAGCCAGTCATGGTGGCACATGCTTGTCATGCTAGCTCTGGGGAGGGAAGACAGGAGGGTTCCTGGGGCTTCTGCTGCCCAGACAGTCTAGCCTAATAGATGAACCCCGGGTCAGTGAGAGATCCCATCTCCAGAAACACAGCTAACTCCTGAGGAAGTTGAGGTTATCCTCTGACGTTTAGACACTCATGCACACACATTTGTACATACATACACACAGGAACACAATATTAAAGATAATTAAAAAGACAGGTTTTTTTTGCCCTTACTGAAGTTGGAGGGATCAGGTGGGAGGTGGTAGACAGGGCTCCGGGATGGATGACACCAAATGGTACAGAACTGCTGAAGAGAAAGAGAGGGCAGGACACAGAAAACAGGAAGGTCCCAAGCTCCCTTCTTGAGGATTCCAACGTCTGCTCTTGACAGGAAGAGGGAGAAGGTGCTACATTTCTATCACATAATTATGGATCTATCTTTTCTTTTGTTCCTGTTGGATAGAACAGTGTGCTTTAAAATCTCTCTGTCTCTCTCTGTCTCTGTCTCTTTGTCTCTCTGTCTCTCTGTCTCTCTGTCTCTCTGTACCAACTTCTGCTGCCTTTCCTCAAGAGCTCTCCACATGGCTTTTTTGAGGCTAGTTCTTTCACTGGGACCCGGGGCCCACTGATTAGACAAGCTGGCGGCCAGTAGGCCCCAGGACAGATCGTGTTTTCTAACCACCTAGCACTGGGATTACCATCACTTACTACCATACTAGGCTTTTAAAATTTTTTTTGCTGCTTTCATTATAATTATAGCATTTCCCCCTTTTCCTTTCCTACCTCCAAGTCATTCCATATACCCCTCCTTGCTCCCTTTCAAATTCATGGCTTCTTTTTTTTCCATTAATGGTGGTTACATGCATCTGTGTATATGTATATACATATAATTCCTAAATACGTGAATACAGCCTGTTCTATCTGTATAACGTCACTTGCATGTATGTTTTCAGGGCTGAGTATTTGGTTAGATAACCAGCTGGTGAGCTCTTCCCTGGGAAGACCACCTCTTCCACTCCCAGCTTTCCTCAGCTGTCTGTAGTTCTTTAGGTAGGACTGAGACCTCATGGACTTTCCCATGTTCCCTTTGGCATGTTGATTGGTGTCATCCTTGCTCGGCTCATGTTTGAGCAGTCTTGTTAGTGAGACTTTATGGGTATCGCTTCCGGCATTACTAGAAGACACAACTTCGCAGCAAACTCCCTGATGCTCTGACTCTTACAATCTTTCCGCTCCTTCTTTCACAAGATCCTAGAGCCTGGGGTGTGGAGTTGTAGTGCAGATGTACCCATAGGGACTGGGCTCCATAGTTCTGGTTTTGATTGGTTATGATTTTCTGTAATCATCTCCATATGTTGCAAAGAGAAGTTTCCTTGATGAGGGTTTGGGACTACACTAGTCTGCTGGAATAAGGATGTGGTGATTTGAATAAAAATGGCCTCCATAGGCCCATAGGTAGTGGCACTATTAGGAGGTATGGAGTAGGTGTGGCTTTGTTGGAGGAATGTGTCACTAGGGAGTGGGCTTTGAGGTCTCAGAAGCTCAAGTCTAGGCAGTGTCTCTTTCATTTCACCTGCAGATCAAGGTGTTGAACTCTCAGCTACCTCTCCAGCACCATGTCTGCCTGAGTGCTGCCATGCTTCCTCCCATGATGATAATGGACTATACCTCTGAACTGTAAGCGAGCCTCAATTAAATGTTTTCCTTTATGAGAGCTGTCATGGCCATGGTGTCTCTTCTGAGCAACAGAAACCCTAACTAAGACAAAAGACAGATGTTTAGTGTGTGGTTAGGGATTATGCTGGTTTGATAAAGTGATGGTTGTAGGATCTCCACCAAGATCTGTGACTTCACCAGCCCTGTGTAGTCAGCCAGGTTTCCAGCACCAGACACAATTTCCCTTCTTCTGAGTGGGTCTTAAGTCCAGTTACATTGGTGTTGGTTGCTGCCAGGATGTGTGCCACTATGTGCCCTGAGGGTTATCATGCCATGCTAATCATTGTTCTGGTTTATAGGCAGTGTCGCTGGGTGGGACTGTTGGTTGCTTCTCTCCTTGGAAGCTTGCATGGCACCTTTTGGTACCATGAAAGTTAGTACACAGAGAGGATGCATTCAAATGTGTTCCAGCTCAAGGGCCTCTCAGACCTGTGTCTGAAGTGCATGGATGGTGTTTTCAGCAATAAGGGCTTACTGTCCACCTCTGGAGGGGAATCAAGGGCAATAGTAATAACCTGTAATGGTTTGGGGTTATCTTGGACAATCCTGACCAACTACTCAAAAGAGAGCTTCTCATACCTGGTGTTGAGGGTATTGGTAGATGGTCTTTGACTCTCAGAGGAAGCATTATCAGCCAAAATGGGAAGATTTCAGTTAAACTATAAACATATTTATTTATATATTTATACACATAGGTTTTATGAGTTTTTTCACACTAGGCTTCTTACATGGGTTCTGGGGACCAAACTTCATGCTTATTTAGCAAATACTTCATTGACCGAGAAATCTCCCCAGCCCTGTATTTTAAAATCTTTTAAGTTCTATCTAAACACTGGTTGATACTTAAGCCATCCCAGACTTCATCTTGTGTCTCTGTTCTCTGGGGGCAATTTCAGTAGCCACTGGGTTCCTTACAACCAACTCAGAAGAATTTCCGTGTCTGTGATGGGTACGGAGAGACCTGGACCATCGTGGTTCTGCTGGAGTTCTGGATTTTCAGTCAATTTAGACGTAGATTGTTTTTTTTTGCACTTCAAGGGAGTTTAGATTTTGAAACAACAAAAATGGAAGCAAGAAGCCAGGACGGTTCAGTAACATTCTGTTTCAGGGTTGGCTGAGCACAATCAGGAATTTGATTAGTGGCACCAAGGAAGGAGATAGATGAAAAGAAAAATAAGGGCCGCCTCAGGAAGGCATGCCCGTTTGATTGGCTTTGAGGAAAGCCAGGCAGGAGGTGCCTGGGGAGAACTGCTCAACCCGGGGTGGAGCAGCATGCCTTTGAAACAGAGTCTCCTGTTGTTCACAGTTGACACCAGGCAAGCTGCTGGGAGTTTTCCTGTCCCACCTTCCCTTCTACCCCAGAAGTACTGGGAACACAGACACCCTACTGTGTCTGGTGTTACGTGGGTTTTGGGGACCTGAACTCAGATCCTCTTGCTTGTATGGCAAAGCCCTTAAGAAGATGCCCATGTCCCCTCCCCCTTGCAGTGTCACCATTAAGTCCTTTCACTTGGGCACACCTTCATTTGGTCCCATTCTGATTGATGCGTGTGCTCTGGGGCTATGGTTTTTTTTTTTTTTTTTTTTTTTTTTTCCCTTCCCTGTTTATCAGGGTATTTGTGGATGTGCACAGATAGCCACTGGGAAGATGTCCTGATGCCTCTATTTCTGATATAAACAGAGGACTCTAACTGCAGCTTGAGAGATGTCTTGCCACAAAGGGGCATTTTAACCATTGGGAGATACAACTGCCAGTATGCAGCTGTGGTTTCCTTGGTTACCTCATATCTGACTCATTGTATACTCAGTTGGGATGTACCTGAGTACAAAAGGCGTGAATCTGCATGACACTCTCCTCCCTCCTGCTCTTGCTTGCTTAGCAGCTGACTCTATAGGTCCTTGATTAATGTTGGAAGGCAGGAAGGGAGTAAAATGTAGAAAGAATGCTAGGCAAAGGGGTGCATGCCTGTAATTCTATCCCAGCATTTCAGGGGCTGAGCAGGGCTACATATTAAGACCTTGTCTCAAACCAAAAAGCAAGCAAACAAACAACACAAAAAACAGCAACAACTGGTGTCTTAGGTAAGTTTGTGCCCTGTATCTGGATCCCAGTCGTGATTACCAGCATGTGGTCACAGACAAGATGCTTGTTATGTGACACTGTTCCTAGTGAGATGTGAACAAATGTCTATTCACCTCAGATAGGGAACCGAAGACAGAACAAAATACGGATACCAGCCAAGTCCAACTTGGTGAACCAATGAGTTTTCCTGGGGGTCCCTAACGGGGACAGTGAGATGTTGCAGGAGCAGGAAGGACTCAAAGGCATCATCGAAGCCCACCCCAGCATGGTGACAGCTCTGAAAGGCTGGAAATCTGGAGTGCACTTCACAACCTTCAGCAGCTTGACAGGTTGGAGAGTGTGTTTTCTGGGTAGCTCAGCTATTTTGAGCATCTTCCAGGCAACTCAGATGGTCCCTACCCCTCTAGGCAGCTCAGCTACTCTGAGAGTGTCTCTCAGCAGTTCTTCCTGCTTATATAAACTTGGAGGTGGAGGGACCTAGTGAACCTTCTCAGTTTCAGGATATTCCTGAAGCTTCTGAGTTATTTACTCCCTAAGCTTAAGGAACTTCCCTGTAGGATGGAATGCTTCACCTCCCTTAGAACTTCCCTTTTAATGAACTTCCCTCCAAGATGAAATGCTTTATCTTGGAGAAAATTACTACACAACACCACTGAGCCTTCTCATGCTTAGCTCTGTCAGTCTAAAAGAGTGGGGATTAGTCAGACTTTTATAGAAATATTGTGAGAAGAAAATGAAAAAAAAATTGAAGTATCAGGTACTTGACATATGATCAATAAATGCTGTCTTTGTTATAAGCATCAGTAAAATGATGGCAGGAAAAAAACACCTCAAAATCTATGTGTTGATTCCCTGGTCCCAGTATATATTAGTCAGGTTCTCTAATGGAACAGAACTTACAGAATGAACCTCTCTCTCTCTATAAAGAGGATTTATTAGAAGAGCTTACAGGTTGTGGTTCACCTAGCCCACAATGACTGTCTACCAACAGAAGGTCCAAAAATCAAGTAATTGCTCAGTCTGAGAGGCTGAAGGTCTCAGCTAGTCTTCAGAGTACACTAGGATCCCAAGAAGTAGCGCGTAATGCCCGTCCCTGAAAGAGTGGACTTGCTAGGGAGAGTGAGAGCGAGAACAAGCAGGCCAAGGGAGAGCAAGCTTCCTTCTTTCATGTCCTTTATATAGGCTGCCAGCAGAAAGTGTGGCCCAGATTCAAGGTGGATCTTCCCACCTCAGAAGATCTGGATTATAAGTGGGTCTTCCCACTTCAAATGATTTAATTAAAAAAAATCCCTCACAGTTGTTCCCAGCCATGTGGTTTTTATTTAATTCCAGATGTAGTCAAGTTGACAACCAGGAATAGCCATCATGCAATTGTATTTGGAAATAAGGACTTCCAAGAGGTACAGCATTTCCATTATCCTCTGTGGACTGGGCTCCAGGAACCCCATGGGCACCAACATCTTTGGATGCTTTAAATCCCTGTATAAGTGGCATAGAGTTTGCATAAAACCTACACCTATACTCCCATATACTTAGCCCCGGAGATCATAAATCATCTCCAGGTTACTTATAATACCAAGTATAGGTGCTGTGCAAATTCTTGTTAAACTGTACGGGAAGGAATAATGACAAGGGGAAACATCTGTGTGAGTTCAAAACAGGTGTAAGTTTTTTTCTGAAAAATTAAAAAAAATTCTTACATGTATTTGTGTGTGGGAGGGGGAAGGGAGGCATAGAACAGCACATGTTGGAGGCCAGAGGACAACACACTGGGAAGGCTTCATGGAGCCTTCCTGGAGTAAGAAGGAAAGTGGTGTCATTACGTTATCCTAAAAGAAGGCAGGAGGTTACAGTTTTTGAGGCATTGAACTTATTAATTCATCTTTTAAAAGAGTGAATCCCTTTTCAAAACACAATTGTTAGGATCCAGCTTTTGCCTAACAAAACACAGCCTAATTTAATGTCTTAAAATAGCAGTGATTATTTGTTTTGCTTGGGATAATGTAACATTTCTTTAGCCTGGATAGTATATCTCTTCTTGACCCATTTGTCAACCAGGTGAATGGTATCAGAAGCTGGAGGGACCTCTTGTGAAAAAGATATACCTGCAAAAAGACGCATCCACATGTCTGGCAGTCCCTGGAGCCCTCCTCCCAGAAGCCTTCTCAGGTTTCTTGGGCTTCCTCACAGTGTGACAGCTGGGTTCCGAGAGAGTGGGAACTCCAGAGTCAGCAAAGATGTGGAAGCTGCTGCTGATGGAGGTCTGGATTTGGATTTGGTGGGTGCGGCACGGACTTTGCCTTAATGTGTGGACTGAGTTGTTAAGTGAAGTTTTAGGGCAAAGGTCTCTCTGCTCAGGAAGTCCAAAAGAAGGAGGCTGGGCCATAGGTTCCAATTCACCGATTAGAGACAAGCGGTGTGAAAATATGAAGAGATTTGCTTAGTTTCTAGTGGGGAGAGGGCTAGTGACCCCAAGTTTGTCTGACAGGAGCATTCGGCGTCAGTAGAGAAAATGCTGTGGCAGGCATGCGCAATGAAATGGTCTTGCTCAAGGTGTCCTCCATTGGCCGTTTGCTCAGGTCTGGCTCTGCTGGGGGATGGAAGTAACTGCAATTGCCATGATCACTTGAGGGGAGCAATCTGGTTCCCATGAGATGTTTCCTTCTACACCAGGGTGCAACTTACCTTGATGGATAATTGCTTTCATTTTGTGAGTGGTCTTGACTGTGAGGCTCACTATTGCTTGGGGACAGTTTTAGTTTCTTGTCACAGAGGTGCTTATGGATCATTTCTGTTGTTCTTGGAATCCAAGGTGACTTCAGGGCACAGTGGCTCAAGAGGAAGGTGGAAAGAGGCAAAGGCAGAGCTGGGGTGTGTGTGATGTGGCTACTGCCTGGCTTCCAAGGTGTGGCCAAGCACCATATCTTCTGATAGAAGGCATGTCAGTTAATTTGGGGAGTATTCTCTCTCTCTCTCTCTCTCTCTCTCTCTCTCTCTCTCTCTCTCTGTCTGTCTTTCTCTCTTGTTTGTGAATGTGGTGCACATGGGCCATGATATGTGTGTGGAGGTCAGAGGACACCCTCGGCTGTCAGTCCTTACCCTCTACCTTGTTTGAAAACGAGTCTCTCTTGCATTTTTGCTCGATACACCAAGCTAACTGGCCCACTGGCCTCTGGGATTCCCCTGTGTTTGTCTCCCATCTCCACGTAGGAGTACTGAGACTACAGAGTCGTCCACCACTGTGTCTGGCTTTTATGTGGGTTCTAGGGACTCAAACTCAGGTCCTCAGGCTTGCACAGGAAGTGCTTTTGCCCATGGAGCCATCTCTCCAGTTCAGGTCTTTTCCACCTAGAACAGCAGGTGGTGTAAGCTGCCTGTATTTAGAAACTTTTTGGGATTAAAAGTAATGTACTAGGGCTGGAGAGACAGCTTAGTTCATGGAGTGCTGGACCTGAACAAGGACCCGAGTTCAATCCTCCACACTCATGAAAATGAGCAGCGGGTGATGGCATATGCTTGTAATTTTAGCTTTGGGGACAGAGCAAGCAGATCCTTGGGGCTCACTGCCATCCACTGTAGCCTAGCTGTAAAGTTCTGTGCCAGTGAGAGACCCTGTCTCAAAAGAAGGTGGGTGGTGCCTGCAGAATGGCCCTTGAGACTATCTTATGTTCTACACGTACAAACATGCTCATGTACATGTACCCACACGTATCATGATGTTACTATTGGTTGTCACCTTGACAGGATCTAGAATCTAGGAGACAAGCTTCCAGGGGCTTCTGTGAGGGATCAGGTTAGTTGAGCTGGGAAGACTCACTGTAGTTGTGAGCAGCACCAGTCCACTGCCCAGAATCCTGATAAAAGAAGGAAGCGAGCCCAACTCGAACACGTACCTTCATCTGCTTCCTGACTGTGGATGCTGTGTGACCAGCTGCCTCATGCTCCCGCTGCCTGCCTCTCATGATGAAGTGACTAACTGCCCCAAATTGTGAGCCCAGATAACCCTTTCCTTACACTGCTTTTGTTGGGTATTTTCTGGTAGCAGTGACAGTCTGGCTTTGTCACGGTAGGGTAGGCCAGGCCTAGTGAACTGCATTAAAGAATTGCTAGGTGATTCTTAGGTGATAAAGGAGGCTCTCCATGACACCTGGACCTGCTGGAAGGAATATAGCTCAGAAGCTGAGCAGACTCAGGAACTCTCCAGGAGAAATTGCTTCCCACCAAGCACAGAGGAAAAACCCTTAAGTCAGTGGATCACATGTTGTATACATTTTCCCTGTACTTTGTAAATCACACAACACACACACACACACACACACACACACACACACACACACTACCACATTATTTTAATCTAATTTAATCTTTCCTGATTGTGTGAAGCACAGAAAGTATCTGTGTGTGTTAGACCTCATAGTGATGTTAAATGTTCATTAATGTAGCTGGGTAGTGGTGGCACACACCTTTACTCCTAGCACTAGAGAGGCAGAGGCAGACAGATCTCTGAGTTTGAGGCTAGCCTGGTCTACAGAGCTAGTTCTAGGACATCCAGGGCTACACAGAGAAACTCTGTCTTGAAAAGCCAAAAAAAAAGTTCATAGTGCATAATCATTAATCAGAAATGTGCAAAGACATAATGTCTCCTTAGTAATCAGTAAATCATCGAGTTCCACAGACAGTGGCCCCCTCTTCACTTATGCAATGGCCAGTAATCACTAACGTGGGGGTCGTTCATGGTGTGCGACCTGCATCTCTGACAACAGAATCTGTCTCATTCAGAGGACTGGGGAGATGGTTCCATGGGTAACACACCTGCATCACAACCATGAGGACCTTCAGTCTCTCAGAACCATATCCAGCTACGTGTGGTAGTGTGCACCTTATGACCACAACTCCTAAGGGGCGAGGAGAGGAGAAGCTCTGAGAACTTGCAGGCTTGGTCTACACAGTGGTGGTAAATAAGCAGGTGGAAGGCAGGGAGGCACCAACACCTGACCTTGTCTCTTGACCTCCACATGCTCACTGTGGCACATAGGCCTGCATTTACATACACTCACATGTGCACACTTGTGCACGCACGTACATGCATGATGAAAAAAAAATAAATCTTATCTGTAGAAAGACTTTAGGCAGGAAGCAGCCATGCATGTACAATTGCCACAGTGTTCGTCCCAGGCAAATAGATGCTCCTTGGAGATAAGAGTCAGGTTAAAATTCAGTCAGATAACAGCTGAGAGTGGAGAGAGGTGGGAGGAAGTGATCCTATTTGCTTTCAGAGGTTAGCTAACTCACTTATAAAAGATGCCATCTGGGCCTTTTATTTCCAAAGTCCATGTGCCATTTTGTGAGAAGGAGACACATATTTTGATTTGGAATGAGGTCAGGATGGAAGGTGCTCCCTGCGTTTTCAGGAACTGGGTTTTTATTTTGACGATGTTTGTGAGGATTTAAGATGAGACACTGTAATACCAGCAGCGCTGTTTCGGTAACACAGCATACAAGGACTGAATTGTGGCCAGCACCAGTTTTGTCCCCAACTCCCATATTCAGCCCGGACCATCTCAAGTCTCAGCCTCTGGAACACTGGCAGGCTGCACTGGTCTTCCTGCAGCTGTAGAGCGTCGGCCCTGCCGGTGTTCATTTCCAACCCTGAGTTTTCTTCTGTGGTTGTTTTGGGTAGTGAAGCTTCATCACCTGTAACAGGTGACAGACAGCTGGCTAAGCAAAGCAGTTTCCAGGTTGTGGAATGTTGTTAGGAGTGTTACATGCAGTGGGACTTGCCCGGGTTTGACTCGGTGGTACCAGACTTTTTGTGTCTTTCTTCTCCTTTCCCCTCCCTCTTCCTCCTCACACTTTTTTGCCCCTTTCTCCTCCCCTCCGCTTCTCTCTCCTTCTTTCCACCCACCCTCTTTCTTTGTTCTCTTTCTTCTCCCTCTCCCTCCTTTTTTTCTGTTCTCTTACCTCCTATCCCAATTTCCTTGCCTCCCTCCCTTTCTTTGTGGCGTTCTTTTTTTCTGTGCTAGGGACGGAACCCAGGGCTCTCTGCATCCTGTACAAGCACCCTGCCCTGAGCTACATCTTCTGCTCTCTTCCAGGTCTTCTCATCACTGCTCAGACTGATTTTTGATAAAAGTACAGGTATCCAATTCTTTCGTTCCCATCCTTTCATCTCTGGTCCAGTGACAAGTCACTTTACCTCCTTAGTAGCCCGTCTGTAGTGTTGTCCACGGGTCTTTGAATCATGTGCCTGAGAACGTTTGTCACTTTTTTTTTTTTTTTTTTTTCCGAGACAGGGTTTCTCTGTGTAGCTTTGCGTCTTTCCTGGAACTCACTCTGTAGCCCAGGCTGGCCTCGAACTCACAGAGATCCTCCTGCCTCTGCCTCCCAAGTGCTGGGATTAAAGGCGTGCGCCACCACCGCTCGGCTACGTTTGTCACTTTTGGGGAAAAAAATTAGAAGATCTTGTTTATATTATGCATTGGAGTTTTGGGAAGGAGGACCATCTTCAAAATGGCTAACATTGGCTTTCATATTAATTTGCTCAAGCAAGTTGACGAAATTATGTTTCTATCTTTCCAACAAATGGTTCAGAGCAATCTAAGATACACTTAATTTTCAAAATATCTGAAATTAAAGGGCGCGAGAAAAAGAGTTACTAGTGGAGAAGTCGGAAGAAGGCCGAACTGAAGTGAGAAGCCCATTTGTCATCTGTTACTTGGTAATAGAGGCCTCCTGCTGGGTCCTGAGCGTTCTACAAAGCAAGGAAATGGGGCGTGTACTTGTTCTGCCATTCACAACTTGTGAAAGTAAAAACCAGTGTATCCTAAAGAAATGCACAATCGAGCTTGGCAGATGCCTGGAGAGTGGCGAAGTTCAGTTTCCAACACCCATATCAGGCTTCTCACAACTGCCTGTGACTCTAGCTCCTAGGGAATCTGATGCCTTCACACACACACACACACACACACACACACACACACACACACAGAGGGAGAAGGAGGGAGGGAGAAAGAGAGAGAGAGAGTTTGTTTTTGAGAGATATTTTATTTTGATTGTGCATAAAGTACAATATTCTTTGGGGAATTTTTCTAATGAGTACATTATGTAAAGTAAAACCATCTTTGACTTTGACCTAGATACCAGGGCTGCTGTGGGTCTCCATATAGACTGATAGTTTCCCCCATAGTTCATGTTAGTAAAATCTTCCAATAGGAGGAGAAAGGAGAAGGGTTCAAATGATAGCCTTAGCTCACAAATTTCTTCTGGTCTAGCTATGCTAGACTATCCAGATGAAAGGAAACAAAAATGGAATTTATATTCTCTTTAAACTGCTTTCCTCTGAAGCTTTATTATTATTATTATTATTAATTTGAGTGTTATTATTATTATTATTAATTTGAGTGTGTGTCTGAGTGATTTATATGTGTGAATGTGTGCAGGCTCTTGTAGTCATGCTCCACGAGGAGGCCAGAGGTCCATGTTGAATGTCATCACTTTCTACCCTGTTTTCTGAGACAGGGTCTCTCACTCAAGCCAGAGCTCACCAATTTGGCGAGGGTGGCAGGCCACTGAGCTCCAGGGAGCCTCCTGTTTCCACCTCTCCAGCACTGGAGTTTAGGCATGTACCATTATGCCTGTTTTTTTTACATGGGTACTGCAGATCTGAACTTCCATTTCAAGCACTCTACCACATACACATCTCCCCATTCCCTACATGGAGCTTTTGATGGAGGTCGATGCTCCATGTATGTTTCATGGTACACTTCCAGGCCGATGCTTACAGTGTGTGGACTTTCTGTCCTTAATTAAATGTGGAAGCAAAGACTAGTGGCTGGGGGGTGGGTTAATGTGACCTGTGCAAACCTAGTCTCTGAAAGTGTGCTTTCATGGTTGCTGTCTGCCCCAGCTCTGCCAGGAGCAAAGTAAAAGGGCAGAGGGCTGGGTGTAATTCACTTTTTCTAAGTGTTTCTGTAATTTCTGTTTCAGGAATCCAAGAATCAAAGAAGCTGGACTGATGGATGATAACAGTCAAGGTGGGTCACTGCCAAAAGGCAGGAGTGAGGATGTGAGGAGGCATGGTTGATTTGTGCAGATTCCAAGATAGAGCTAAATGGAGCTCCCTGACAAGAGCATTGATCCATTCTGCTTACTCAAGCAGCACCAGACCTTCTAGAGCTAGCACACTGCCCCCACAGTGCTGGGTACCAGGCAAGAACAGGACGGATGTTGCTTCTCTCCACCTTTTCTTTCTCATCTTCCACAGTTAGACTGATGCCCCCTTTGCCCTTCATGGATGCTTTAGAGCTCATGATTTGTTTTCCAACTTCACAGCATGAATGACCTTTGAAGAGCGGGGCCAAGCCTGCTAATACAGCCATGTAAAGATTTCAGTTCTATGTTCCGGTAATGCCAGAGGTCCTGGTGTCCATGGCACTGTGGTCTTTGTCCTGTTTTCTTAGTCAAGTAATAAAATGACAGTTAGGAAGTACTGCTAGCCACACAATAGTGGGGTCATCTGAACTTTCTCATTAGAGTAACTGTGGGGAAGCTTTAGTTTTAGGCTGAATTAATTTGAAACCTAGTTATTCAACTTGAGTGGTTAATTTTCAAATGTCAGCAATAGCAGAAAAGACCTTTTATTCTTGTGAACTAAAAGGGAAGGAACAATGCAAAACACTCTTGTTCAAATTTCTTCTTTCCTCATGTGTGGATGTGTGTGCATGTGCACATGTGGAGGCCAGAGGACAATCTTGGGTTTTGTTCCTGAAGAGCCATCTGCCATGTGTCATGAGAAAAGGGACCCTGGAACCTGGGGCTCATCAATTAGACTCGCTGGATTGAGCTCCAGCGAGATTTGCCTGTCTTCACCTCCCCAGCACTGGGGTTATAAGCAAGTGTTATCATGCCTAGCTTTTTTACACACACACTTCAGGTATTGGGCTCAGGTCCTCATGCTTGCAAGGCAGGTGCTTGACTGAGTTAGCTCCCGAGCCTGTACCTTTGTTTTATGCTGAAAGATTTTGAAACCTAATCATTGAATTTTAATGGCTGCTTTGTTAAATGTCTGCAATAACAGAAAAGATCGGGTGCCCTGGAGAAGCAGAGAAAGCAGGGCACAAGATGTTCTTCAAAGCTCCCTTTTTCTTGGGGTCCAAGCCAGGACTGCCATCGTGTGGAGGGTCTGTAAACACATGAGGGATGGCATGAAGTGGGGTTCAGATCCTTACCACAGCACAGAGACCATGGGACAAGAGAACAGTCACACTGGAAGGGGACATGTAGCCCAGTCTTTTCATTCTGTAGTTATAGAAACTGTTCCCATACATGTGTGTGGTGGGAGTGGCTTACAAAAATCACAGTTAGTGGTGGAGAAGTATAGGTGTTCATTAACTGAGGGAGGGGTCAGTGTCCTCGTGAACAAGAGGTAAGTTGAAAACAATCTCTCTCTCTCTCTCTCTCTCTCTCTCTCTCTCTCTCTCTCTCTCTCTCTCTTCCCCTCCTTCCTTCCCTTCCTTTCCATTTCTTTCTCTTCCCTCTCTCTCTCCTCACCCTCTCCCTCCTCCCCTCCCTCCCCTCCCCTCTCCTTCCCTCCCTTCTTCTCTCTTCTCCTCTCCCTTCCTCCCACTCCCCCTATATGTGTATGTGGAGACCAGAGAACCACCTTGGGTGTTATTTCTTAGGGTACTATCCAGCTGTTGTTGTGTGTTTTTTGGTTTAATGTATCTGTCTGTGTGTGAGTATGTGCATGTGTGAGAAGAGATGCCCAAGGAGTCCAGAAAAAGGTGTTAGATTCCCTGGGGCTGGAGTTATCGGTAGTTAGTAGCTGCCCAACATGGGTGTCAGGAAGCAAACTCAGGTCCTCTGCAAGATCACCAAGCGCTCTTGTTTTTGGAGCCATCTCTTGTTTTTGGAGACAAGGTCTCTCATTGGTCTTGGGACTCACTAGTTAGGCTAGGCTGTCTGGCCAGTGAGCCCCAGTGGTCTGCTGTTTCCACCTCCCCAGTGCAGGGTTACAAGTATAAGCATCATTCCCATTTTTTTTTTTTTTTTTTTTTTTTTTAATATGGGAAACAGAGGCATAAGGAGTTGATAAAGACAACTAAGTTCCTGAATGTCTGTGACGGAAATCCTAGAGTTGTTTGTCCTGGGTCTCCACTCAGCATTTGAGTGGGCCTCAAGATTCTCATTCAGTGTGAGATGCTTTCCCACTCCAAGGTGGATACAGCAGGGCCCAGGACTGAGCTCAAGAGCTTCCGTTTGCTAAAGGAGGTACAAAAAGAAAGAGGGCAAAGGTTGGATTAACCCCCACACCTGAAATTAGCTGTTGGCTTTTGTTGCATTCTTAAATCTACTGCCTTGTTAGCTAGGAGTCCCGAGAACACAGTTCCAGATATTGGTGACTCTAGAATGTATACTTAAGAGGAGAAGAGGGCTGGGGAGGGACATGGCTTAGTTGTCAAGGTGCTGGCTGGGAAAGCATGGGGGAGCGGAGTTCTGTCCCGAGTACCTGCGGTACAGCTGAGGAAATGGACACAAGGTCCTGGGGGTCCCTGACAGCCCGCCCAACAGAATCAATGAGATCCAGGTTCACCAGAGACTCTGACTCAGAAAGTAAAGTGGATAATGATTGAGGAAGATAGCTAACATGGACATGTGGCCACATCCACACACACATACCCTCCCCCCAACCCCCGGCATGCATACATACACATGCACACAGGCACACACTGACATGCATGCACCCATATGCATGCAGGCACACACAGGCATGCATGCACACACATGCACAAATGCATGTACATGTGCATGCACATGGGTACATGTACATACAGCACACACACATCAGCATGCACACAGATACATGTACATACACACACACACACACACACACTCACACACACACACACACACACATCAGCTTGCACACGGGTACATGTACATACACCAAGCACACAGAGGAAAAGGGAAACTTTTCCTTTACAGCATCCTTGAAGGACTTGCCAGGAGTTCATCTGGAGCCAAGGTGGACTTCCTACCAGCTCCCCTTGTCTTATCTTTAGACCTCTGGTAATTGTTGAACTAGGGGGACACTCATCCTTAGGGATCTTCAGATCTTTATTGAGAACTTGCTATGGACCAGAAGCTCCTGGGGAAACAGGACCTGTGCCAGGTGTTTGGTCTTAATGAGTTCACACGTGGTTAATTGAATGGCAGACAGGAAGTTGTGTGTTACAAGTTGATTTGTGTGCACCACTGTGCTGCGATGACCCTTAGTGTTGGTGAAGGAACTATGTTCTTTGAATAGATGCTGGATATGGGTATAGGGACTTCCCAGGCACAGTAGATGGGAGACACTTAGAGACAGGAAATGATCTTTCTCTTCCTCCTCCTCCTCCTCCCTCCTATTGTCACAGAATCCAATATTAGCTGAACAGGTAGAAGCTGAATTCATTCTTCATTTCTGTTCATGTCAAGGTAGGTTCCCCTAGCCTGAATTTTCTTAGCTGATGTCTACTTACATCTTTATGGATCAGCTATAGAACTAGTGTGTTTTCCCATTTTGCTTAAAAAATGGCACACACCTCAACTGAGTAGCATTGATTGTATTTCAGATCCTCTTTGTTCACAGAGCTGAAATTCCCACACTTTCTCAACATGAACCTGCCAAGTTTGTTTTCGCCTTGGATGTAGGAATATTCAATCTTTAAGGCTAATTGCTTTGGTAGTGCCAGCAAAGGCTCAGCTCCACTTCTGAATGCATTTCTGTTTGCAGTCTCCTCCCTACATAAGAAGCTGGCTCCTAGTTTCCATGAGCAGCAACTTCTCAGTTTCTGTGAAGTTTGATTTGTGGCCACAGAGGAGGAGCGGAAGGAGAGAGCATCCTCATGGAAATCCCGGGCCTGGGCCTCAGCTGCAGGCTGTGAGTCTCTGCTAGAGTGCCGTCTCAGATAACTCCTGGTTAGACTTAAATGTGCCTGTGTCAGCAATGTGTGTCATGGAGAGGCTCATGCCCAGGAGAGCAGCAGCCACAACTTACACACTTGACGAAGGGAGATGACTACATAAGTCACGGCACAGTCATCCCACTGAACACCTGGCTGCAGCTGGCATGGATGAGGCAGCTCAGGACGGTCTGTCTGAGGAAGATTTCATGTGGGACAGTACAGAGAAAGACAGGGAAACATTGGGAGTATGGGAAGGGAAAGGCCTCCTGCTCTGGGTTCTGTTGAAGGCCATCATCACCAGCTCCATGTCAAGGATTTCAGCACAGTTAACATGTGCTGTGGAGGCTGTGGCATAGAGACAATATTCTTTTTATAGAGAGATGTTTCAAGTAAGAATTGTCAAAACCACAGAGTCATGCATAAAGCCTGAGCACATGTGGCCTTTCTCCCTTCCGTCTGCAATTTCGTAGGAATCTCACCAGAAACCCTATTTACTGTAAAGGTATGTCTTGACTCCTTGGTGCAGCCCTGTGGCCCATGGTTTTACCTTTATCAGATTGGAGTCCTACCCAAGCGACCTCTGGGGCCATCCTATGATCTCTTTTATTTAAAAAAAAAAAAGGAAAAAAAAGGGTTTTGTTTTTTGTTTGTTTGTTGTTTTTTATAAGCAACCCTTTGAGGTGTAATCCAAATGTCATATTTGTCTACTGTGAAGATAAACCATGACTCTCCCATGGGAAGTCTGCACCCAGACTCAGGTGAGTCTGATTTTGTTCCCAAGCACTTCTATTTCTCTTAGTCCTGATGCTTAAATTCCATGTTAAAATGTCTTTTAAAAGATTTTATTATTATTTATAATTCTAAACAGATTTGAAAAATCTATTTTGTGTGTATGAGTGTATTGCCTGCATGTATGTCTGTGTACCTTATGTGTGTGGATGCCTGTTGCCAACCGAAGTCAGAAGAGGGTGTCAGATCCTCTGAAACTGGAGTTCTGGGTGGTTCTGATCCGCTATGTGGGTGTTGAGAACAGAACCCCAGGGCCTCTGTAAGAGCAGCAGGTGCTCTTAGCTATAGAGCCAACTCTCCAGTCCCAAGATTTTATTATTTTTAATTTGTCATGTGTGTGTGTGTGTGTGTGTGTGTGTGTGTGTGTGTGTGTGTGCAGGCAAGTGCCTGAGGAGGCTGGAGGTGTCGGATCTTCCTGGACTAGAGCTACAGTCAGTTCTGAGCTGCCCAAACCACTGAGCAACCCTCTCAAACAAGCCCTAAAATTGTCCTCACAACTCTGTAGTGGGTAGCCATTCCAGCTTTGATCTGGAAGTACCACCCCCATTGAGGCTTCGGTAACTGTCACACTTACAAGGCGGAGCCGAGAGAGGATCCCTGAAGACCCGAGATCCGGATGGACAGGTTCTCTTGGTTCCTGGATCCTGGACGCTGGAGGTAGACTGAGCAGAGTTCTCCAGAGAACACCGCTGGACTGTGCTTCACTTTCCCCAGACCCTGTTACCTATCCCTTCACTTGTAAGTTACCCCACAAAATAAACCTCCCTTTTAACTACTTGGAGTTGCCTTAATACTACAACCAATACAACTCTTCTTTGACACATCCACACCCATGCTCATGCACATGTCTCATTCCTCTCCCCAGGCGCCTTTCTATTAATCCTTGTATTTAAATCTGTGTTAAACTTTCTTCTTAGCAGATTTGGACTCTACTTCACACTGGTTTGTCATGAAGTCATTTTTGCAGTGAAGTTAAGCTTTATCTGAATGGAGGCCCTAAAAGGAAAGGGAAGTGCTGTGGAATATTATTTTAAGGGGTGTTACTTTTGTTTATGTTGCATTTGTTTAACTCTGTGAAGCTATGTTACCGTGCCTGTGTAAAACACCTGATGGTGTAACAAAGAACTGAACAGCCAATAGCAAGGCAGGAGAAAGGATAGGTGGGCTGGCAGGCAGAGAGAATATATAGAAGGGGAAATCTGGGAGAGGAGAGATCTAGGCGTGAGAGAAGGAGGAGGACATCAGGGGCCAGTCACCCAGCTACACAACCAGCAATGGAGTGAAAAAGAAAGGTATACAAAAATAGAGAAAGGTAAAAGCCCGGAGGCAAAAGACTGACAGTTTAATTTAAAGTTAAGAAAAGCTGGCAAGAAACATGTCAAACTAAGCTTTGGCACTTATAATTAAGAATAAGCCTGTGTGTGTGATTTATTTAGGAGCTGGGTGGTGGGTCCCCAAAGAGACGAGTAAGAAAACAACCAACAACAGGGAAGTCCTCAGGTTGTACACTCGTCATGGAACTGTGTTCATGCACCACTATCCCTAGCATCACAGATGTGTTGAGTCAAAACAGTCAGCTTCTGTCTTAGCTTCCTTTATATTGCTGTGATAAAACGCCACCACTAAAAGCAACTTGGGGAGAAAAGGGTTTATTTAGCTTACACTTCCAGGTCACAGTCCATCACTGAGGGAAGTCAGGGCAGGAATTCAAACAGGGCATGAACCTGGAGGCAGGAGCTGATGCAGAGGCCATGGAAGGATGGTGCTCACTGGCTCATACCCCATCACTTGCTCAGCCTGCTTTCTTATAGAACCCAGGACCACCATCCCAGGGGTGACACCACCCACGGTGAGCTAGGCCCTCCCACATCAATCACCAGTCAAGAAAATGTCCCACCAATTGGCCTACAGGCAATTTGATGGAGGCATTGTCTCAGCTGCGGTTCCTCTTCTCAGATATGTCTAGATTTGTGTCAAGGTGACCAAACTCAACCATCACAGCCACTGTGCAGTAGCTGGAAGTGCTTCTTACATCACTGTTATTCTCATAAAGCGGCACTGGGTAGGTACACGAATGTGAGCCTAACACAAGAAGGATCTGGAAGAGAGAGCTCACAGGCAGCCACGAGACAGCACCGACCGTGGGTGATGGCCCCCAAGGACTTCATGCTCACTGCAGAAGTGGAGAGGTTTGTATGTGTTTCTGTGACTGAGTACAAGGAGAGCATGCTCCTGTTTTTGCTACACACCTTTAAAACTTAGATAGCATCCTGGGAGAACCATTGATGTTCCAGGCGACTGGGAGAACAAGAGCCAGCTCTGTCCTCACAGCTGTGTGAATAGGTGTATCACTGATCTCCCAGGTCCAGTAACCGCAACCCTGCAAAGCTGTTTGGGAGACTTACGCTGATAACTGATGAAAGGACCAGGCTCGGTAAATAAACGACAGCTTTCTTTCATCAGGATCTTCTATTGGGGACGCCGATGTCACAGCCTCCGCTTTGGTACTGACCTGGCCTCTTTGTTTAGACACTCATTGGGATTTCTTCTTTGTCCTTAGGAAAAAAGAACACATGCTCTACTATCCCCACTACTTTTAAGGCTTTCTCCCCTTGCCCCATACCCACATGGCCCCTTTCTAGTCAGATCTCTACAGGCGCTCCAATTTAAACATGTACGTAAGTCTGTAGATGTGAAGCTGTGATGACATTGGAGAGAATATTTGGCACTTGACTTTCTGGGTCTTGGTTACCTGCTCAGGATATTTTCTTGGGAGGGGCACATCAGTCCTGGCCTCTCTCCCTGGGAGCTAATGGCTCTTGATGGTTATGGGGGTGGGGGGGCACAGGGAGAAGCTTGTTGTCTATACTGTGCAACCTCTTGTGAGTTGCATGTGTTTGAGTAGATCATTCCACCTCCATGCCTACCAGGTGTCCATGGTTAAGCTCAGTGGATCATCAATAAAACTAAAAGACAAAAGTACCAGGGGAATGTCTTGGGAAGAGGGGCATTTCTGGGGATGGGAGGAAGATAAAGGTGTAGGTGTGGGTGTGACCAGAACATGCCGCATAGATGAATGAAATTGACAAAGAATAAAATTTAAAAAGAGTTTTATTTATCATCGTCATTATTATTTTTAGATGGTTTCTCTTTGAGATGGTTTCTCTGGGTAGCCCTGGCTGCCCTGGAACTGGCTCTGTAGACCAGGCTGGCCTCAAACTCAACAATCTGCCTGCCTCTGCCTCCTGAGTGCTGGGATGAAAGGTGTGAGCTACCAAATCCGGCCTATTTATTATTATTATTTTTAAAATTATACTTATTCCTCTATTTATGCAGTTGGGGAGGGGGGTTCACATGGAGGTCAGAAGACAATTTTTGAGTCAGTTCTCTCCTTCTACCATGGGGTCCCTGGGGATTGAACTGAAGTTTCAGGCCTGGCAGCAACATCCACTGTCCCATCTTGCTGGGCCAAGAATTTTGCTTTTTTGACTGGCATATAAATTAATGCCCAAAGACATTCTGTGAAGTGAGATAGGCTGGGCCTGAGGACACAAATGCTGCACAGTCACTCCTAAGTGAACTCTAAAATCTCTCATATGTGAACTCTACGGAGGTTTAAATTGAGGGTATAATAGTGGGCACAGCAGCTGGGGAAGGACCGGAAGGAGGGACTCAGAGGGGTAGGCAACAGGTACGGCTGCTGTTTGATAGAAGAACACATTCTGGGGCTGTTACTGTTCAGTTGTTTCTGTCTGTTTCTAGAATCCCGTTCTGACTCTGCTTGTCGTGCAATTCTTCCTTCCCAGGTAATTACCTCCCTGGTGAGCAGGCCTCCCAGGATATTGCCATCACAAATGTTCTTGTCCCAAGTGAACACAAAGAATAGTGTATCCAGTTTCGAGCACATTCTGGGGCTTCATTCTTCTCTGTGGGTCTCTTTAAGTTGCCCTTTGTATGGGAAAAGGGTATTTGTCATTCAGGGGAAATTTGCCCTGTTGGCAAAGCAGGTTGCTCCCTCCCCCCTCTCCCCCTTCCTCAGGTGAAGCTGTGTCAATAGAGCTAGTGACAGAAGGCTAGACCTAGTCCTCGGTCACTTCAAGCTCTCACTCCGCTCTGACTCTGTACCCTGTATCCTGACTGAGCCAACCTCTGCTCCCAGCCCCCTCCCTATCCTTCCTCTAATTCTGTTGGGGAAAGTGTAAACTCTAAGGGCTACAGCACCAAGGACTGAGATGTTAGACTGCAGGTGGACGGCTTTAGGTTTAAGTGGAGACCAAGAACTCGGGATGCTAGGCAGGCTGCTGGAGGTGTGGTCTCACCCATCACTGACTAATCTTCATCTCTGCACTGGTCTCGCCTGTGAGGTGGTCTGATTGGTTGTCAGAAACATGTGAAGTCTCTCTTAGACAAGTTTCCCTCCGGCTTGCATCCGGCTTCTGCCATTTCCTTCTTCCAGAATGAGATTCCTATGGGAAATTCCAAGTTTTGGCGAGTATTGTTTCAATAGTCTGACAGCTAAAGGGAAGGTGTAAGTGTCTCTTTTGAGCATCTTCATCCTGCCGCAAAGGTTCCCTGGAACCAGGCTGGCTGAGCAGGGGAGGTAGTCATGTGTGAGTGGCAGGTGACCAGAGTCAGTATCTAGAGACATCAAGGCCAGACTCAGAGAAGCAGGCAACAGGCGAAGCCTCAAGGATATGCCAAAGATGCAGGCAAGGGCCATACCCTGCAAAGCAGTTGTAGACAGGGCTGGAGAAAGCTCGCACACCTGAGCGTGTGGTCCTGCTGCAAAACAGTCCTTGTGAGCTGTGTTAAGTGTGAGCTGTGTCCTGACATGCCCCGGCAGATAATAGCACATGTCTTTCAAAACCATCTCTCATCGAGGTAGATTGTCACCACGGGACACCTGATAATGATTTTCCTGATAGTTCTCATTTGCTGGCAGCACAAAGCTCTGTCCTTGTCTTTCCCTTGCCTGTTTCCCCGGGGTTTCTTTTCCAGCCCTGCAGAAGCCCAGGGCATTTGAATCTGTCTTACAAAACTGCTCACCCGCTCCAGGCATTTCAATGATCATTTTTGTCATCTTAGTCCACAGAGCAAGGCTCCTAACCCTCTGCCAAAGAGAACTTCATTCATTCAGTGAATGAAGCCAAAGGCTGTGGCTTCAGAGCCACGTGGACTCACGGTGATGCAGCCATTATCTGAGCACAGTGTAGTGACCATTGCTTTTTTGGTCTTTGGGCCACTAAAGCAGCTCATTTCTGACATCAGAGGAAAGCTAGCATTTGTGGGTGCTGCTCTTTTAAAACTATTTTTTTTTTCACGGTAAAGTATTATCCTGGATGCTTTATAAGATTAAGTGAAGAGGGCTTCAATTATTTTTCAGATCTACACTAGAGGCCTGTGGTTTGTATTCTACACCAGTGTACCTCACAGAAGACTTGGCCCTGATGCATAATTCAGATTTGCAAATAGGTACCATGGAAAGGTCCAGTAGAATGCATTGTCAGAGTGGGTAAGAGCGGTCAAGGGATGAGTGTCCAAGTCTTTCCCCCACTGGGTTGTGTTTTGCATCCTTCCTTTTGTTATTGTCTCTTTAGGCTTATAAGGCCTGCAGGTTATGCAGTGAAATGATGTTGCTCCTTTGAAAGGACTCCACTGTACAGATGGCCCTCAAGTCACCAAGTTCAGCTTACTATTCTTTCCACTTTACATTGGTATGAAACTGGTATGTGACTGGTGGAAACTGTACTTCAAATCTTTTTTTCAAGAGTTAAAAAAAAGGGGTCCTGGGTTTTATAAGAAAGCAGACTAAGAAGCCATGAGGATCAAGCCAGTAAGCAGCACCCCTTCCTGGCCTCTGCGTTAGCTTCTCTCTCTCTCTCTCTCTCTCTCTCTCTCTCAGTGCAGTACCTGAAGAGTCCAGAAGAGGGTGTTGAATCCTCTGGAGCTAGAGTTACAGGAAGTTGTGACCCATATGACATGGGTTCTGGGAGTCAAACTCAGTCCTCTGGAAGAGCAGCATGTGCTCTTAACCACCGAGCCAATAATCAAACCTCTTGTACTTCAAATCTTGAATTTTGGTATTTTTCCTAGGCCAGCAACACACAGTATGATAGTTATTGATGCTGGTGTTGATTCAAAATGTATAACTCTCTCCTCAAAGGGAGTAAATGATGGTTTATTTTGGAGCTAAGTATGAGTGACCATGGTTCAGGAGCACAGACTCGGGTTATTCCAATTCAATATACCAACATGGTAACAATGTCATGAAGTTTTTATAGTAAAAGAAAGAAATCCATAGATTAAGATCAAGACACTTTCAAATACCCTGGTTGGAACATCAGGTAGGCGGGTAACACAAAGCATGGAGATCTTTATCATAGGTTTCATATGTTATCTGATGGGCCTTTGGGTCGGTGGAAGCTAGAGGTCTGTCCATATATTCCAAAGGATTTGCCTAGTAGCCACAAGGATGTTAGGTCACACACAGAGTTGGGCAGCAATTGGCTATTTCGGGTCTAAGACCAAGTTAATTTGGGTCTAGACCTCCAACATTCCACCTCTTCACAGTGTCTGAAAGTCCAAGTTTGAGCACTTTAGTTAATGTGGCAGTGTCAACAAGCTGTGGGTCCCAAGTGTATGCACTTAACCACCCGCAGTGAGAATAGCAGCTCTGCAGGTACTGTGTTGCTGAGCTAGGATGTTTGGTAGGTTAGGTGTACTAAAGGCATTTTTGACAAGATACATTAGTATGTAACAGCACCATAAGCCACACAGAACCTATGCTGTATAATTAATGGTACAGAAACTTTTCTGGGGGATGGTAGTAAGGGTCTTGTTCTAAAGGATATGGGAATTTCCTGTCCAGGATCAGAGAGATGTGTAGAGGGAAGGGTGCTTTCCACCGTCTGCACAAAGGTTGATGGAGGAGGGCTCAGCCCATTGTGGGTGGTTCCATCCCTGGGCTGGTGGTCCTGGGTTTTTTTTATAAGAAAGCAGGCTGAGAAGCCATGAGGGTCAAGCCAGTAAGCAGCACCCCTTCCTGGCCTCTGCATCAGCTCCTGCCTCTGAGTTCCTGCCCTGCTTGAGTTCCTGTCCTGACTTCCTTTGATGATGAACTGTGATGTGGAAGTGTAAGCCGAATAAACCCTTTCCTTCCCATGTTGCTTTGGTCATGGTGTTTCATCATAGCGATAGTAACCCTAACAAAGACAGGTTGCATGGTGGCTCATCTTGACTGTCAATGTGACAGAATCTAGAATCACCAAGGAGACAAACCACTGGGCATGACTGTGAGGGACTATGGAGATTAGGTTGGCCTCTGGATGGTCTATGCGGGAGTTTCTAGGTGAGTTTAACTGAGGTGGGCAGACTCACCTTGAATGCAGGTGGCACCTGTCCGTGAGATGGAGGTCCTGGACCGCATAGAAACACTGGAAAGTGAGCTAAGCACCAGCATTCACCTGCCCTTGCTTGCTGAGAGTAGAGAGAATCTGAGAGCTGCCTCCTGCCCCCATATCTTCCCCGCGGTGATGGATTGTAGCCTCGTACTGTAAGATGAAATAAACCTTCCCTTTCTTAAATGGGTCTTCTCTGTGGACTTTGTCCCAGCAACAAGACAAGAAACTGTTACAGGTTGCTGATGCACCAGCTTTAGAAAGACAGAGGGATTTTCCTTACTTTGGTCCTGGAAGGTGAGCAAGTGTCTGTGTGGCTCCTGCTTGTGGGATTTCGGAGGTGGGGGCTGATGGAAGAGACGTGGAGAGGAGCTTTGAGTGGACGTCAAGGAGGCAGCAGTGGCTTGACCATCTCCCCCCACCCCCCACCCAGAAGCTGGGGACAGTTTCTCTACGGCCAAGAAAGGGTGCGGGAAAGGGAGGAAACTACGCGAGGATGAGATTGGGACCCTTTCATCCACAGCACCTCAGGTAATGGAGGCTCTTCTGGGAAGAAGTCTCAGCAGAAGATCTCAAGGCCCCACTGGCCCATCAGGCAAAACTCACTTTCTAAAAGGCCTTGCCAATGGTCGTGTGGCTTTTCCTGAGACAGTCCGTGCACCCCAAATAGGGTGCTGATGACATGTCAAAGAAAAGGTTCTGCCCCAATCCAAGTTTAATGAATCAGTGCGTTTACTGGGGTTATTTACAGGAGCGTGGGTGACTCAAGGGCAGGTGCATCCCAGCAAAGCTCACCCGCGCATGGGTGATGACTCGAGAGAGCTGCATCCCCTGGGAGCTCCCGGTGCAATGTGCAGACAGCTTGACTCTTAAGTTTCATTTACTTCTTAAGTCTTAATGAGCATCCTTAAGGAGGGATTAAGAGAAAACATGAACCGTCAACTATCGGCCTCCGCGTGCACACATACACACACTCATACACACACACACACACACACACACACACACTCATACACACACACTCATACACACACACACACACACACTCATACACACACACACACACACACACACACACTCATACACACACACAGGAGGGAACATTTTAGTTCTGAGAAAACAGCTATGCAACACCAACTGTGGCGCCGAGCACCTTAACAGGAACCAAAAAGACTGTCCATGTCCTCAGATTTCTGAGTCTGTGGTGCAAACATTCCCCTCTTCTCAGAGTTCCTGTAGGGATGTGTGGCTAAGCATCTCACCAAGTTGTCGGACATAAAAATGAAGCAGGGCAACGTTGCCTGTATCTAGGTCCCGCTGAGCGCCTGTCTGTGCTCTCTACTGGAACACAGATGATGTGTTTACCTCAGAACCGCAATAGGTATGAAGAAGACCTCTGCTGTCCTTCCCTGGAGGCCAGCGCACCTTGGGCAAAGACTGTCTCAGCATCTTTTCACATTCTCTGTGTGAATGTGTGTGTGTGTGTGTATGGTGTGTGTGTGTGTATGAGTATGAGTGTGTGTATGTGTGTGTGTATGGTGTGTGTGTATGTATGGTGTGTGTGTGTGTGTGTATGTGTGTGTGTGTGTGTGTGTGTATGAGTGTGTGTGTGTGTGTATGGTGTGTGTGTGTGTGTATGTGTGTGTGTGTGTGTGTGTGTGTGTGTATGAGTGTGTGTATGTGTGCACGTGGAGGCCGATAGTTGACGGTTCATGTTTTCTCTTAATCACTCTCCCTCTTAGTTTTTTGAGATAGGGTCTCTCAGTGAACCTAAAGCTTATCAATTTGGCTAGGCTGGGTGTCCAGCAAGCCCCAGGATTCTCTTGCCTACCTCCCTCAGTGCTAGGGTTATAGTTATGCAACCTGTGCCTTACAGATCTGAACACAGGTCCTCATGCTTATGGGGCAGGCACTTTACCAAGTAGGACATCTCCCTTGCCTCCTTTCACATTCTTTCTGGATACCCTCTCCTGCTCATCTTCACCCACATTTTCACCCCAGGAACCCAGAAGACACCTGGTACGTGTTGGTTGTTCCAGGTCCTTATTCTGACAGAAGGCATCCCACATTCTCCTTTCTGCTTCCCCTTGGCCCTAGCCAAGTATACAAGTCCATTGACATCCCTTCCCAGCCTCCCCTATGGTAACAAACCCAGGTGATACATTCACGACTCCTGGTGAATTAATAGGTAATCCGACTGCCAAGGACAAGAAAATGAGTCAGAGACCAAATTAGCAAAGCCTGTGTATTTATAGGCCACAGCTGTAGAGAGACCATGGCTGTCACTCTCCTTGCAGCAGGTGGGTGAAAGGGCTTGAAAGGGTTCATAGATTAAAAATAGGAAGTCCTAAGATAGTCACTGATGGGTGAGCATTCAGCTGGAGTGCTTTCTGATTGGTCTTTCTTTTTCTCCTTTTTGAGACAGATTCTCATGTGTCCCATGCTGCCCTTGAACTCTTCTGATCTCATGACTGCTGGGGTCACAGATGTGCAACACTATGCCTAGTTATGAGGTACTGGGAATTGACATCAAGGCCTTGTGCATACTTGGCGAGCATTCTACCAAGTGAGCTACATACCACACCCTGCAAAGGCCTTTAATCCCAGCACTCGGGAGGCAGAGGCAAGCCAGTCTCTGTGAGTTCAAGGCCATCCTGGTCTACAAAGTGAGTTCGCGGACAGCCAGAACTGTTACACAGAGAAACCCTGTCTTGAAAAAAAATAAAAGAACTAAAAAACAAAACAAAATAAAAAAGTAATTTGGTACTAAAGTAGGCTGCTAAGGAATTTGTCAAAACACCCATGGCTGAGAAATGACCAAAATTATCCTAAAAAGGTAATATTCTCTGTAAGTGTACACATTAATGGGATTTTATTGTGCTTTGCAGTGTGTTCCTAAATTCCTTCTTCTCTAGTTTCTAGTCTTAAGGGACCCAAGATGCTAAAATCATAAATGTGAAAGGTGTATCCTAAAGCCAGTTCTGATCAAGTCCCCCTTAGCTTGTAGATGCAGCAGGGGATAGGGATCAGTCCCCAGAGGACATTGTCCAGATGCCCTGACTTCTCCTTCACTGTCAGGATGATTCTCTCTGCAAATGGTAGGTATCATTAGCGTGCACGAGTATACACACATACACACACACACACACACACACACACACACACACACACATGACTCAAGGAAGCTGGTTTTAGTCACAGCTCAGTCTGGGGCCTCCTGTGGATGCAATGGAGAAACTGTAATCAGGTGTGCAGACTAGAGGGGTTTTAGTTACAGGGCAATCACAAGTTTCTCCACCCAGATGTGTAATGAATGCAGATGAGGGGCAGGAGACCGATAAACAGATGTCTCTGTTGTCTGAATTGGACTGTGGAGGAGAAAAGAGCTTATGGTGGAAGAGAACAGACAGCCCACACAAATTGTGTGATACTTGTAAACATCACTGTTGATGAATATTCTTGCCCCAAAATCTTGCTCTATTCTAGTTACTTAGGACTTTTTCTCAGCTTCCTCGGAGCTCTCAAGTCTCTGATGGATTTTCTAGTTTCTCAAGTCCAGGAATAGGTCAAAATTGTACAGAGTACCTGTTATAATTCCTAGCCACCACCTCCGCCCAGCTATATGACCACGCATGTGCTGTCTGTCAGTCTGGCAGAATGCATAGTCATCCCAGGGCCTTGCATCCTACGTAAGCTGCATGCTATGTGATCATGTAATTAATCTATGAGAATTCATGGAGTAGCTACATAAATAAGCCCATATGTACATGCTAGGGGAGAACCTATAAAAACAGATTCCACTTGTTCCCCTGCACCCTTTTCCACACCGTTTGTTTCTAGCAGGCCTATTGCATGATCCCTCTTTACCTCTCCCTAATAAAAACTCTTATAGTGGGTTTTGTTGTGTTTTGCCCGCGTCGCAAGACCCCCCAAGCAAGACCACCACAGAGCCAATAACTGATGCAGAACACAAAGGTGTTTATTGCTAACAAGCAAGTTTGGGCTTGGTCCACATCCAACACCAACATCAGACACAGTAGATGGAGTACAACAGCCCCAAGCACTCACTTGAAGGGGTTTATATACAAAAGGTTTACATGGAGCTTGGGTTTGAATGAGGGGGCTAGGGATGAGGTAGTTCTTTGTAGTTACTGGCTGAACTATAAGCATGAGGTTACTGATGGCTAACAGGATTCAGGGTATTTACAGAGACATAAATTTTTGCTCCCCAGGCCCTGCTTTTGTTGAACCCAGGATATATACATTCAGATTTATTGTTCCAGTCCTACTCTCCTATAAGTTCAATTTCTGGTCAATTGAGCCCATTACTCCACATATCTTGTTTTGCCAAGTCCAGGATACATAGATTTATTGTCCCAGTCTAATAAATTCAACTTCTGATCACTTCTAAAACTGCTGGTCAGCAAATACCTTTGAAGGAGGGGAGGGGGAAGCGCCTCTCAAGATGGCTACTGTTTTTTTCATTTCAGTAGTCTTATTTATGTTTAGCCATGAGGCTTGGTACCTTTTCTCAGTTCTGCCTTCACATCTTGCTTCCTCTGTGTCTGGCTGGCGACTTATGTAACTCATTTAAATTGTAATGTATAATTAAGAAATACAGGTTAATAATTAGTTATCTATGATAATCAAACTTATAGTCATGTTAAGTTTTCTAGGTGTACATAGATATAATTCAATTAGGTAGGTAATCTTCAAACACTTGAAAGACCTACAGAATATGGCATTTAAAAGTTTTAAAAATTTAGACTTTCTGGACAATGAGACATGTCTGCTTCTGGCAGCACTGATTTACTTCAGAGAGGAGTATCGAAGACACTCCATATGGAGTTTATCTTCTTCTTGGCAAAAATAGCCATTTGGATAAGAAACCGTTCTTGCCTGGACTGCTTGAAAAAAATGTATTGACTGGACATGCAGGACCCATAGGAAGGTGACCACTGAATTTTGCAAGGTGAAATGGTCCTTCAGGTTCCTGTTTTGCAGAGGAAACTGCCAGACATTCTACAGGACACAGAGAGAAGTGACTGAGAGACTCTAGGCCTGTGGGCTGAAGACAGATGCCCCAACTTTACAGAGGAACTTTGGATGATTGTCCAGGCTGCCAGCTGTCTCTGTCTACTCTTGCAAGACTCTCAAAAGTTGCTTGCATCCTTCTCCCATTTCTCAGGTAATATATCCTTCTGAGATCTTTGGTGTAGTTGAAGACTAGATAGTTATAATTTCCTTAGTTATGATAAAAGATAAGTTAGATATAAAACCTTAGACTCACAAATATAGGATAGATAGGATATCTTCTTTAATTTTGCCAAATACAAATAGACTAGATATTATAACTATAATTCTTGCTTGATAATTGTTTTGTTATATGTAATTTTACTATGTTAAAGTTAAAACCTTCCTTTTTGAAAGAAAAAAGAAAAGGGGAAGTGCCGGGGATGTCTTTCTGATGCTGTGAATGTGTTGCTCTGACTGATTGTTAAATAAAATGCTGATTGACCAGTAGCCAGGCAGGAAGTATAGTATAGGTGGGATAAGCAGAGAGGAGAATTCTGGGGAGTAGAAGGCTGAGTCAGGAGACGCTGCCAGCAGCTGCCACCATGAGAAGTAAGATGTAAAGTACTGGTAAGCCACAAGTCATGTGGCAACTTATAGATTAATAGAAATGGGTTAATTTAAGATATCAGAACTAGATAGTAAGAAGCTTGCTATAAACTGCCTTTATTATGTTTAGGTATGTTCCTTGTATCCCTGATATCTCTAAGACTTTTATCATGAAGGGGTGTTATATTTTGTCAAAGACTTTTTCAGCATCTAATGAGATGATCATGTTTTTTTTCTTTCACTTTGTTTACATGGTAGATTACATTGACAGATTTTCATATGTTGAACCATCTCTGCAACTCTGGGATGAAGCCTGTGTGATCATGGTGGATGATGTTTTTAGTGTGTTCTTGAATCCGGTTTCTGAGTTTTCTATTGAATATTTTTGCATCTATGTTCATGAGGAAATTGTTCTATAATTCTCTTTATTTGCTGAATCTTTGTGTGGTATGGGTATCAGAGTGAATGTGACATTATATAATGAATTCGACAATTTTCTGTTTAATTTTTGTGGAATAATTTGAGGAGCATTGCCACTAGCTCTTCTTCGAAAGTCTGGTAGAATTCTGCATTAAAATCATCTGGCCCTGGGCTCTTTTTGGTTGGGAGACTAAACGACTGGTTCTGTTTCCTTAGAGGGTATAGGTCTATTTACACTGTTTATCTGATCTTGATTTAACTTGGATTTAAGTGGTACCTATCCAGAAAATTATCCATTTCTTTTGGATTTTCCAATTTTGTGGAGTACAGGTTTTTGATGTATGACCTAATGATTATTTGAGTTTCCTTGATGTCTGTTGTTATGCCCCCCATTTCATTTCTGATTTTGTCAATTTGGATATTCTTTCTCTGTCTTTTAGTTAGTTTGGATAAGGGTTTGTCTATCATATTGATTTTCTTAAAGAACTAGCTCTTTGTTTTATTGATTCTTTGTATTGTTCTCTTTGTTTCTATTTTATTGATTTCAGCCCTCAGTTTGATTATTTGCTGCCATCTACTCCTTTTCAATGTGTCTGCTTCTTTTTGTTCTAGATCTTTCAGGTGTGCTGTTAAGTTGTTAGTATGAGATCTCTCCAATTTCTTTTTTTTTTTCCTTGTTGTTTGTTTTTTAATTTTTTTAAATTAATTAATTAATTTTTAAAATTACACTCATGATATTCATTAATTACACTCATGATATTAATCACATTTGTGGTATTCATAGATTACATTCGCAGTATTCATTCAATTTTATATATATATATTTTAATTTTAAATGCCAAATGTCATTTATTGAAGGGGGGGAGGAGATCTTAATTACAGGCTTACAGCACAATGGGAGGACCCCGGAGGGCAGAAGTTTGCTACTGATGTTTTACAATCTTGCTTCTAATCTGTTAACGCCCATTATTCAGGATACACAGACAAGGAACTTCTCTTAAGCATTCAGGAGGGTGGAACTTGGCAGGGAATTGGCATAGGGAGGATCTCAAGGTCAAGGTGCACAAGCAAGGCAGCAGTTACCCAAAACGGGGGCCAGGGCCCTACAGGTCCCCCTTTTATTAAAAAATGAGCTTCTGACTTGGGTTGCTTGGGACGTCAGCAGGTCACCTTACCCGTCATGGAGACGCCTGCCCAGGCCACACAGGTGCTCTGTCTTAGGTTGGTGAGTGCCCCCTAGGCATTATCCATCTCTGAATACTCATTTTCATACAGGCTCAATCGTGTGTGAGCTGCATAGTTAATTGCTGCCAAAGATCTCAAAGTGGCACTGGGCTTGCAATCTGTGTGTTCAATACAGAAAAGACCAACAGAGGTACTATCTCACCCATAGCCAGTAGGCTAAAGGCAACTGAGCCATTCCCTTCCTTAACGAGCCATACTGTGCGTTGGTATCCTTGTAAGATAGTATCCCAAAAGCAATTGGAACTTGAGTTTATAAATTTATAATTTTCAAAGCCAATCGAGATGTACATAACTACTGAATTAAATTTACCATGCCCAATAGAATGAAAGATTAACTAACTTTGGTAGCTACTTTTGTTGCCAGGGTCTCCATTGTGCTAGCTGTAGTAAGCAATTATGAAATGGTAATCCCAGAAAGAGTAGCAGTGGTGGGCGCCATTGCTATAACAGCAATAGCGGCAGCAGCAATGTCAAATTCTCTTCTGGATTGTGTGGACATCCACTGGCATGGATACAACTCCAGTAACACGTACCACCAAGGCCCATTTTTCTTGATCCCAACACAACTTTAGCTGGCAGCTCTTCTGGAGAATCCAATCTCATGGTTACAGTTCCTAGGCTTACATTAATGCTTGCCAAAGCTGGTGATATTGGGCTCTCAATCTCCATTGGCATCAGAGGGGTGGATTTTTTCATGAAGACCCATTAGGTCTCTGTCATGTTGGGCTTCAGTAGCAGCCACAGGGCGCGTTCAGTGCTCAGGAATCCAAAGAGGAACCTCATTGTCCTGAGGAAAGACATAAACAGAACCCCGGGGCCACACCAACACTAGATTGGTCTCCTCCATGTGCTAGTAGAAAGATCCTTCCATCGCTCCAGAGGGTGATTTGCAACAGGAGCTCTCCAGTGCGAGATCTCTCCAATTTCTTTATGCAGGCACTTAGTGCTATGAACTTTCTTTTGAGCACCACTTTCATTGTGTCCCATAAGTTTGTGTATTGTACATTCATTTTCATGAAATTCTAGGAAGTCTTTAATTTCTTTCTTTATTTCTGCCTTGACCTGGCAGTCATTCAGTAGAGTTGTTCAGTTTCCATGAGTTTGCAGGTTTTCTGTTGTTTCTGTTGTTGTTGAAATTCATCTTTAATCCATGGTGATCTGATAGGATACAGGGGATTATTTCAATTTTCTTGTATCTGTTGAGACTTGCTTTGTGACTGAGTACATGATCAATTTTGGAGAAAGTTCTGTGAGGTGCTGAGAAGAAGGTATATTCTGTGTTTGGGTGAAATGTTCTGTAGCTATCTGTTAGGTCTATTTGGTTTATAACCTCTGTTAGATCCATTATTTTTTTGTTCAATTTTTTCTGGATGATCTGTCCATGGTGAAAGTGGAGTGTTAAAGTCTCCCATTACTAATGTGTGGGGGTTGATGTGTGATTTATTTTAGTAATGTTTCCTTTACAAATGTGGGTCCCCTTGCCTTTGAGACATAGATGTTAAGCATTGAAATGTCAACTTGGTGGATTTTTTTCCTTTCATGAATATGAAGTGTCCTTCCCCATCTCTTTTGATTAATTTTGGTTTGAAGTCTACTTTGTTAGATATTAGAAAGTTATACCAACTTGCTTCTTGGGTCCATTTACTTGGAAAATCTTTTTTCAAACCCTTTACTCTAAGGAATGTCTATTTTTGATATTGAGGTGTGTTTCTTGTACACAGATGCAGGATGGATCCTATTTTTGTATCCACTCTCATAACCTGTGTCTTTTTTGTTGGGTAATTGAGTCCATCAATATTAAGAGATATTGTCGTCCTTTTATTTAATTGTTGCTGTCTTTTAAGCCACAGCTGTTTGAAATGAAACAGCAATTGCAACTCCTCTGCTACCAGCAGTGGTGGTTAGATCACAAGGGCCTTAGCCAGAGGGAATTCTGTTCCCTCAAGCACTGACTCTTTCAAAGCTACAAGGGAGCTTAACTAAATCTCTGTCCCTCTAAAGAACTCAAGATTCAAAGGTTAAGGTGGGATTCTGCTCTTCAGAGAGGCTGAATAGCAAATAACTCACCTCCTCTCCATGCTTGAGTCCTCCAAAAAGCCCTCATGTTTCTCTTTGCCCCTCCTTAAAAAACCCTTCTCCAACTGGCTCCTCCCTATCACTTCCTGTCAGCTAGATGCTGACTCAGCCTCATGAATGCAGGCGAATTTTATTAAATCAAACACATCTTTGCATTATTAAACAAATGTTCCAGAGCATAAACAAAAGTAACACGCATTAAAATAATATTCTACAGTAAGATGTCAGTGACCAATGATTGCTAATTCCTGTTATTTTGTTGTTGGTAGTAGTGCTGGTTTTGTGTGTGTGTGTGTGTGTGTGTGTGTGTGTGTGTGTGTGTGTGTGTTTCCCTTCTTTTGGTTTTGTTGATGTGTGATTATTTACTTCCTGTGTTTTCATGTGTGTAGTTAACCTCTTTGGGTTGGAGATTTTCTTCTAGTACCTTCTGTAGGACTGGATTTGTGGATAGATAGTGTTTAAACTTGACTTTGTCATGGAATATCATTTTCTACATCTATGGTTGTTGAAAGTTTTGCTGGGTATAGTAGTCTGGGCTGGCATCTGTGGTATGTTAGAGTCTGCAGCACATCTTTTCAGGACCTTCAGTCTTTTGGAGTCTCCATTGAGAAGTTAGGTGTAATTTTAATAGGTCTACCTTTATATTTTTATGTGGCCTTTTTCCGTTGCAAGTTTTAATAGTCTTTGTTTTTTTCTGTATGTTTATTGTTTTGATTGTTATGTGGTGAGGGGACTTTCTTTTCTGATCCAACTATTTGGTGTTCTGTAAGCTTCTTGTACCTTTAAAGAAGGCATGTCCTTCTTTAGGTTAGGAAAATTTTTTTCTATGATTTTGTTAAGAACAGTTTCTGGGCCTTTGAGCTGAGATTCTTCTCCTTCTTTTATTCCTATTATTCCTAGGTTTTGTCTTTTCATAGTGTCCCAGATTTTCTGAATGTTTTGTATTAGAAATTTTTTTGATTTAATGTTTTCTTTGACAAGAGTCTCTATTTCTTTTATTGTATCTTCAACGCCCGAGATTCTCTCTTCCATCTCTTGTATTCTGTTGGTGATGCTTGTGTCTGTAGTTTCTTTTCACTTGCCTAGATTTTCCATTTCTAGAATTCCCTCAGTTTGTGTGTTTTTTTTTATTGCTTCTATTTCTATTTTCAGGTCTTGAACAGTTTTTATTCATTTCCTTCAACTGTTTTTTCTTGGCTTTCTTTAAGGGATTTATTAATTTCCTCTTTAAGGACCTCTATCATCTTCATAAAGTTGGGTTTAAGGTCATTTTCTTGTGCTTCAACTGTGTTGGAATATTCAGGACTTGCTGTAGTTCGATAGCTGGGCTCTGGTGGTGACCTATTGCCCTGGCTATTGTTGATTGGGTTCTTACACTGTTGTCTAGGCATCTGGGTTTGGGGTGATTATAGGTCTAGGTGATGATTTCTGAGTATGTCTTCATTGTATGAGTGTTTTGTTCTCTGTTTATGTTTCCCCTTTGGTCTTCTTATCTTTGTGGCTTGGGTTTCTGGCAGCTAGCATGGCCTTTGGTCCAGTAGGGGTCTCTGCCCGAGTTGGGAGTTGGAACAAAGTGATGAAGAGGGGAGTGGGGAGTGGGGAGTGGGGATATTGTAGGGGGAACACTGAGAGAGTGAAGGTGTTCCAAGGGTGGGCCGCCTATCTGGATTTCTGCTCTCTGAGGCGAGTCTCTGCCAGAATTGGGGCCTGTAGTTTTGGTGAGTGGCATGGCCTCTGGTTCAGCAGTGAGTCTCTGCCTGAATTCGCCTATCTGTTCTTCTGGCTGGTGCTGTCAGTTTTCCTGGCTGGCATAGCCTGCATCTGTTCTTTTGACTAGTGTGGCTTGCACCTTTCTTTGAGACAGAGTCTCTTATTGGCCTGAAACTCCCCATGTGGGCTAGACTGGCTGGTCAGTGAGCCCAAGGAGCCTTCCTGCCTTCCCTGCAACCCCTAGCAGTGGTGTTATAATAACAGGCCATATCCATCATTTCATATGGGTTCTGAGGGTCAGACTCATGTCCTTATACTTTCAGGGCAAGTACTTTACTGAGTGAGCCATTATCCCAGCTGCTGAACATAAATTTAACATGAAAAAACAGGAATAGATCATCTACATCAGGAGCTGGCAAAATTTTTCATAAAGCAACAGACAGCAAACATTTTAGGTTTTGTGGGCTGTACAGTCATTACTGCAACCATTATAGGTAGAAGACAGCCCTAGAGAATATGTAAGTAAAGAACATGAGTCTGCCCCAGTAAAGATGAGCACATGTGATGGCTACGTGCTTCTGTTTCCCAACTCCTGACCCAGTTTAATTCTTCTCATTTAACTAGTGATGAAACCTATGTCTAGATGTCAAGTGGCCTGCTGATAACCAACCATTCCCTCCTTGGTCAAGCTGAGTGTAGGCCGTTAACTTCTGACTTGTCTGGCATTTCATGCTACTACCCCTTCACCCAGCACACTGATGTATGTCCAGAGTTGAATGGGCTTGTGAGAATGCAGAGGCATCATTTGTTCTCTGGAAGCTTCTGCCCATGAAGCTACATAGGGCAAAAACCTTTTTGAAGATTGTTGAATGTCCATCCGTGCTCACCAGGGAGGTTTACAGGAAAAGATGGGTTCTCTCAAGGCCAGGATAGCTTCTAAATACTTCCTGCAGTGAAGTTACTTTCATAGGCTGGGAGTAATTGGAACTCTGTATCAGCTCTTCTTGCTGAATGACAGGACCAAGGGCATCACCCATATATTGAATCAATTTCAAACGTTTGTGCCTATTTTTCAGACCTCTTTTTCAATCCCTTTTCTTCAGTTCCCTTTTGCAGATTATGTTTTTCATGAAAACTTTCACTGGGACCTAGCCAATTCTTTGTTCACATCTCTTTGATTAGTATATGCCTGGGTTACACCAGGAGTTTGTAC